>CAUYSK010063519.1:0-20849 GCA_963575035.1 Avahi laniger | reverse complement strand
TGCAGATTTTGGTACCCACAGGAGATCCTGGAACCAATCCTCTATGGGGAAAACTATATTTGATTTACTGTGACCTTCATTTGCTGTAATGTTTTTTAAGATAAGGTATGGAATTTAGAAATGCAACCTATTTTTAACATGATGAAACCTACCCTTATATTATGTTTCACTTGGAGATCTATTAGAATTATTTCTGTAATTGGTTGTTGGGACCTTACATAACCCTGGGCATATATCAACATGTGAGTTATCTATTGAATTTTGAGTCCATAGATTGGCAAATTTTTCATACAATAGTCTTTTTTTCTGGACATGACATTGACAGGAAACTTACAAAATCAAGCATAATCACAAAGAATAAGTAAATTAATATCATTTTAGTCCACATATGGAAAAAAAGTTAAAAATTTAAAAATTCTTAAAATACATTGTGGGAGATACTAGTAGAACTAAAGAAAGGTTGAAGAGATAAATCAGAGTGATGACTATAAAAGTAGATAAACTTGAACATCTGACAGGAGTGCTATAATTTAAGTAGATTGGAAAATTTCAGATTGGATCATTATGCATGCACTTGAGTATCCAGCCAAATAAATAAAAAGTAGCTATAAATTTTACATTCTCCTATTAATATAGGGTTTTGACATTTGCTGAGATATTGAATAGTTAAATGAAATATGAGATCAGTTTTGAAATTTTCAGTTTAAATTTGAAGCCCTGCTATAAATAGTACAACAAATCTTATATTATTGCAAGAATCATGTTATTTCAACAAACACTTATTAAGTCCTTATTGTGGTACAAATAACTGTGTTAAGCCACGTGGCAGATGAAGAGCTCAACATGACAAGATCCTATTCTCAAAAAATTTGCAGTGTCTTGGGAAGACAAAACATATACAAAATCATCCTAATATGTGCATTAAGTGCTAGAATAAGAAAGCAGATATTGAGTTTATTCAGGAAATTGAAAATATGAATATGACTTGATTACAGGGACGAGGAAGGAATGTAGGGGAAGGTAAGAAAAAAAGGGAAAGATTATAGTTGGAAACCTCTGAACGTAACATATATAAAATTTCATAATTTTAAAAATGTAGTTTTTTTCTCCCTCAGAGCTATAAATTCATGGCCTTCAAATGTCAGGGATTCATATTAAATCTAGAGTATTTTTTTTATCCCCAGACTCATCCTCTTTGCAGCAAATTCAGACCAAAAGAGAGAAGATAGCAATCAAATTCACTATTTCTTTTCATTTCTTCTAATATTATTGCTCGTGCTGCTTGCTGGAGGGATGAAGAAGTTCAGAGTTACTTCATTATCACTGTTTCCAAAGCTGTGCTTGCCATCTCACCACTAATATCCATCTTACTTCAATCATATACTCACTTGGGCCTATTTTGCCCTTTAGCAATATAAATTGAATGCAAAGTTTAGGTGGATATTCCTAGTTCATTACAAATCTGAACTGTGAATTCTGTTTATTGTCAGGGAGAATAATCTGTTATCATTGGTAGTGACTAAAATAGGGAGGAGATGATCATTTTCAAAGAATTAAAATTGATAATGGATTATATACCATTCTCATTTGAAATTCTCTGAAAGTTAGCTAATAGAACCACATGATATGAAATCTCATAGACAAAAGGAACCTTCTAGGTGTTGAGGCTCTTCAGGGCTCACCCATGTCGAGAAGCTCAGGCAACTTGACGGACTATTTTTGCATACACCAAAAAGAATTTAAGTGGAGAACTAGCTACAGGAAATGCCATGAAATTTTGAGTATCTCAAATCAAAGGTCTAATGCGTGGTAAGTAAGTAAGTGTTTCCTTCTTGCAAGAATACAAGATCAAGCTGTGTCCTCACCTCTTTGGTTCCACGAAACACAGTCCTATAAACAAACATTCCTCCTTCCTAAGTTTTTTTCCTTCTCTGCAAACCTCAGTGTAGTGACCACCTGTTGCTGTGTCAGATTTACAAATAGCCACTTGGTTTTACGTTTAAAAATAACAGATAATTCGCATTCCTTCATATTCCTTTTCCCCCCTCCTTCTGTCTTTCTCTCCCCCAACTCCCACGTGCAGTGTCTGAAATGAGGGAATCCATTTCAGAGACTCCAAATTGAAAAGACTTTGCATTTGTTGGTGAGACCACACAGGCAGCCAGGAGTGGTCTAAGCTAATTGCTGAAGATTGTGGAACGTGTTTATCAGTTCACTTGTCTCTGGCAGGTGAATGCCGATGCTGCTTCTCTATTTCCCTCAACCCCAAAGACCTAGAGAAGGGCAGGGAAAAAAAAAAAAGACTGAGAAGAAAAAAGAGGAATGCTTTGAAACCTGTGGTACAACTCTTAGCCCATCTTCTAGAAGGGCTAGAAGATGGTTTAAAGAAAAGTTGTCATGAATATGCATCTTCATGAAAAAGGTCAGAGTCAGGCATTTCCATCCATTGAATACTTTCTACACCTGTGTTACACACACACACCACACACACAGTTCCTTGTAGGAACGGTGTATGGAAGTTCCATGAAGGCAGGGATTCAAACTCATTGTGGTCAAAGCCAAAATCATTGCCTTTTCTCTCCAAATCTCTTCTTTCTGTGTCCCGCCCACCCCCTGCCTGGTAAACAGCATGGTCCTTTTTCAAGTCTGCTAAACTAGAAACAGCCAAGCCACGTTTGACTCTTCTCTTATTTACCCTGGTACAACTAATCGATTGTTGCAGCTTATAAAGCTGCTTGTAGTTGACAGTCTCATAATTGCTCCCTCCTTACTTCAAATCTCACCAGCATCACACTACTTCGGAACTTTTAGAAAGCCTCTCAGATAGACTGTCCTAACTGACCTTCCTCACTCACCCCCTCTCCTTCATCCTTTCCATTGTCTCCCAAGTTATGTTGAGTAAGGACAGGTACAATCATCTTATTTCTAGGCTCCAGTGATTTTTTTTGTTCAGCCCATAAAGATCCTCCAGGATCTACTCCCACCCTTACAAGGTCATATCCCTGACGTAGCTTTTTCCCACTGCAACACCCGGAAAGGATTCCTGGAACCAGCCAGGTTGAATTTGCCAGGTTCTTCAGACACCTGTGTTTGCTCTTGTTATTCTCTTAGCTGGAATGCCCTTCTTGTCTATTTCATTAAATGCCCCGTCATGCCCAATATTTGGCCTAAATTCCACCTGCTCAAAGAAAACTCCACCCATCTCCTACGAATGAATTAAGTGCTTGTTCCTCTGTGTCCTATAGCACTTTACTTTAGTTGTTACACAAAGCTGATAGGTTTGTATGACACATTATGTTCAACCTCAGCCTGTATTCATTATGCACCAATCCTTCTCTGCCTCTTTAGGTTGGAAGCTGTTGAAGCTTTTGTTACTTGTGTGCTGGGGGAAATAGTTACCGTGACAAAGATAATCATAAAATAATCTTTATTTAGAATGAACATGGTGGTCTTTGAACCTAGACGTGTGTGACATTTATTTTTCCCTCTTTATTTGTCCCAGGGACCTCCAGGAACTTGATGACAGCACCCAGCTGCCTCTGCTTTGCCACTTCTCAGAAACAGCTGAGGGACTCACTACCATTCGGGCCTTTAGGTGAGCAAACATGCTTTCATGTTGCTGATTAGGCGCTTACATCATCAACTAATGTTTATCTGCAAATAACTGATAATTGCTACCATTTTCTGGATGCCCACCGTGTGCTGATAGTGTGCTAAGCCAGGAGTGAGGAAAATGTGGTCAGAAATGATCAGAGTTAGAGTTTATTCGTCTGATGAAATTTTACCAAGAATAAAGAAAGGATGAAGCAACAGATTGAAAAAATACTAGTTGTGTGACTTGGACAAGACTTTAAATCCCCTAGCCTCAGTTTTCTCATCCTGTGAAATAGAGAAATCAATCTTGCCTCTTAGGGTCATTGGACTAATTGATATAATGCATGTAAAGCATTAACCACAGTGAGTATTGAAGAAGCATCCAATAAAATAAGTGTATAAGTAATAATAGTAATAATAATGATCTTAACCAGAATAATGCTATTACATCAAATTTGTTTATAATTTAATCATTTTTCTTCAATCTTTTTAAGCAAAATAATAACCTAAGCTTTTGATTGAGAGTATTTATTAATATTTAACCACTCAAAAAATTATTGGCCAGGTGCTGTGGCTCACACCTGTAATCCCAGCACTCTGGGAGGCTGAGGCAGGAGGATCACTTGAGGCCAAGAGTTTGAGACCAGCTTGGGCAACATAGGGATACCACATCTCTACAAAAAACAACTGAGTGCAGTGGTGTATGCCTCTAGTCTTAGCTACTCAGGAGGCTGAGGCAGGAGGATGGCTTGAGCCCAAGAATTCAAGGCTGCAGTGAACTATGATCATGCCACTGCACTCTAGCAGCTTGGGCAACAGAGAGAGACCCCATCTCTTAAAAAAAAAAAAAAAAAGAATTTCCTACCTCTGCTTTTCTTTTCAAGTAAGATCAGAAAAGAAAGGTAACATTACCGAATGTTTCATTTAATCTAGAAAATTCATATTTTAAAGTATTATTATCTTTCTGCAACTGTAATTGCAAGCAGGTATGGATTTTAATCAGAGATTTTCCTAACCTAAGAAATTTATTTTTAAATGTAGAATTGAGTCACAGAGTAGACTACAAAGAGGCAACTATCCACAGCATTATATATCACAGAATTTCTACATAAATCCATGTGAGTTTCATCATGAAACTTTCTTTAAACATTTCTGCACTTGGCCAGGCCTGGTGGCTCATGCCTGTAATCTTAGCACACTGGGAGGCTGAGGCAGGAGGATTGTTTGAGCTCAGGAGTTCGAGACCAGCCTGAGCAAGAGTGAGACCCCATCTCTAAAAAAAAAAAAAAATTAAATTTAAAAATTAAAAAAATTAAGAAAAATAAAAAACATTTCTACCCTGGTATATTTTCCCATCATACTGTGTAATGCCTTTCATGGGGGATGTCAAAACTATTTATTGTTATTCAATATAGATATTAAGATAAAATTTGTATTCTAATAGTATCCAGCAATGACCAGTGGTATTAGTAAATACACTGTATCAAATATTACTTTTTTCACCAAATAAGTTCTTTCAAGTTAATTTGTTTAAGAAATATTTGAGTATTCAACATATGCCAGGTGCTATTCTTGCTGTGGTTATATAAACACTAAAAAGCACACATGGCCTTTCATTTTCACCACAGGTAAAAGTGACACTGTTTTCTCCTGCACGCTGTACCTGCCATGTTATCCTATTTATTTCTTTTGTGGTATTTATCTGAGTATTTTAAATTATCTTTTATGATTGTTTGTTGACATGTTGTCTGTCCCTTTCCAGGAGAATGTGAGCCCTATCAGGCCTCCCTCCCACCCCCAACCCCATACTCTTTTATAACCATTACCTGGGGAAAATGCCCAGGACTAAGTACTCAAGAAATACATACTGACTAACTAGCTAGCTTGGACTCTGTCCTAAGGAGCTCACAGCCTAGTAGGAGAAAGGGTTTAAGAAAAAAAATGGCAACATAGTATGATACATAGCCTAATATATGTACCACAAGAAACAACTCTGTCTCAAAGGAATGGGGAAGTAATTATTGAACAACAAATCTTTGGATGTTGAATAGTTGACCTGGCAGATAAAAGGGATGGAACGATCAAAATAGAAGTGATAGATGTTCAAATACATGAAGATTTCTGTTTTATACAGAAATCAAGAGAATCCAGTATGATTGAAATATCAAGTAAGTACAAAGAAGGCGGCTGTTGGGATGAAGGTTGGAACCACAAAGAGAGGCTCGTATATAAGGGTATTGAAGAACACCTTTGGGGACTTGGACTTCATTCTTTCCATGCTGGGAAGTTGCTGCAGAAATACGGGAGAGTGGCACGATCAGAGCTGTGTTCATCAGGATAACTCTGGTCTGCTGTAAAGGATGAATTGCTGTTGGTTAAGGGTAAAGGCAAGAAGATTCCAAGAGGCTGTGACAGCGGTCCAGGAGAGAGATGACAAAGGCTAGCTCAGGAACTAAGGACTTGGGGAGAAAGTGCAAATTTGAGAAATATGTAGAAAGTGGGATCGGTGAGATTTAGGACAAACTGAATGTGAGCAGTAAGGTTGAGGAAGAAGTTGAAGGTAATTCTTTGTAGGTTTCTGATTCCCACGAGTAAGTAATTTTCCAAGTCAGGAGACTGAAGATGATGTGGAGGATTGGAGTAGGGATGATGAATCTGGTTATGGACAGACAGAGGTGCTGATTTGATAACCAGGTGGAGATGTTTGTGATTAGTTAGGCATATAGGTCTGGAGTTTAAGAGATATCCCAGGGCACCTCCCGACCCTTCCAAGTCCCGCATGTCTGTCATTCTACACTCTATGCCCATGTGTATGCATGTACCCCTTAAATGATAACAAGTATGGGTATCATCCTCTTATGGATATTATTTAAAGTTTTGGCCATGGATTTGATTGCTAAGATAGAGGGTGTAGACTAAGAAAAGAGGAGCTTGGAAAAAATTTTCAGACTATCAGCACTTAGGGAGCAAACAGATACAAATGATCTTGGGGAAAATATGATCTGCCAACTGCTAACTCTTTAAACAAAGCGGCTTCTCTTAGGTACATACTTCAGAGTAAGATATGTAATATTACTTGTCCCTTCTGACTACCTTTTATATTTGGCTAACTAGTGTTTATCTCACTGCTGAAATATCAGTTCATGATTATCATTTACTATGGGAAGCCTTCCCTGAACATTAGAATATAGATTCCATGCCCTTGAGATCTCTGTGTTAACTTGTATCCTAAACTTGTAACACTGTATCATAATCAACTGGGTGTGTGCATTCCTCCACAAGATTGGAAGCTCCTTAAGAGCCTGTAACATGTCTTTAATCTTTATCTTCAGAATATTATCAGAGTCGGGCACACAGTAGGTGTTCAAATGTTTCATGAATGAATTAAAGGACACTCCATTGCTCAACCTGTTGCTTCCTGCTGATATTGTAATGGCTCTTCAACTTCTTTTATCTACTTCCAGTTCTCCTAATTTGTAGAGCTTTTTTGAGCTCTGTTTTCCAGTCAACTTTTTCAGGAAAGAGGAAGGGTTGGTGCCGCCACTTGTTGTGGCTTCAGGCTTCCTACTAAAACTCCTACTGACCTACCTCCTCCTGAGCCTGGCCAACCCCAAGATGGGCCAGCCTGATGCTATCAAATCCAAACCAATGTCCTGTCTACAGAAGGAGGATCCAGGTCTTGGCAACCTTGATCTTGTGTCTACTGCTTTAGCAAGTTGATCTCTGCAAAAATTGACTACCCTATGACTGAGAAATTAATGGTGGTAAAGATCAAATTCACAGACTTCCCTTCATTGGATATATCCAGAAAGGAGAGGCCAGCACCAAAGCACTTTGCCTCCCTTGAGGCCGCGTAAGGCCCTTAAGTGGGCAGTTCAGATTTTTGATAGCCCTTCATCCAAATGACACTTTAAGGTAAGCAAACATTTATGTCTAGTAGCTCTACCCAGGCCAAGGACAAATCTAGAAGGCCTAAGGGACTGCTGTACCTATGTTTGATCCTTATGTACCCTCATAAGGCAACATCACTGTAGCGAACCTTAATTCTGTCTTGTCCTCCTCCTCCCAAGACTTCAATGATGTAACCGTGCCAAATGTTACCATTTAGTAGGGCAGACCTCATCTTCCCACTATGGGAGGATAAACCATCTAAGTAGTAGGCAAAGAATCAGGACAGTGTGGATGAATAAAAGCATTTTAAGCATTGTATAATGTTTAAACGTGAGCATTTTAAGAATAAATTGAATGGTCAATGGTAGTAAAAACAGAAGAAGTAGAATAAAAAGAAATTAAAAGTGCCCACTGGATATGGCAACCATGAGGCTCTTGGCAACCTTAGCAAGAACAGTAATGGTGAAGTGAAAGGCGTAAAGTCAGAATTTGGAAGGTTGAAGAATGAACTGAAAGTCAGAACATGGATGTGGCATGGAAAAGCTACTCTTTGAAGAAGTTTGGGGGGAGCTAATGAAAAGAAGGAGGATTTTTTTAATGTTTGTCTTTTTATTCTGAGAGGGTAATGAGCTTGACATTTTTAAAGACTGAAGGGAAGAAGTGGAGATATAGGCAGGGTGGGACAACTGATGGAGCAGATTTTCATGTCAGATTAGCAGGAATTTCTGCCAAGTGCCCAAGTGGAAAGACCAGCTCATCTTGAACAGTATTTGGTACATAGCTCTACTGTGAAGGCAAGGAAAGAATGTGAATGGATTCAGGCAAGCTGGTAGGTGAAATAGCAGGAAGTTGATGGGTTCAATATGTAATAGCCTCTGTTTTCTCCCCAAGGCACAAAGTGAGGTTATCTTCTGAGAGTGACAGGGACAAGAATGAGCTAGAACATCTTGAAAGGCATGAGGAAGATTTAAAATGAAAGAGGAAATTGACCAGGTGTCAAGGTTAAGAGTTTTCATTTACCTTATTCACTGAACACATGAGCAAAATTTGGCATTACTATTGCTAATTTTACATTAGGAAAAATTCTAGATAGATATACAAAAAATAAAATATTCTGTTAACCTTCAACGCTTGAATTAGAGTTGGAAGAAACAAAAGACAACCCAACTTCTTTGTAGAAGTGCCTGCATGATACTCATTTAGTTTACATCTTACGGGTTCATTTTTAAAGTAAGTGTTACATAACATAAATATCAGCACTTTTTAAACCAAAATAAGTCTTATAAATGTGAGAACGGCCCTGGTGCTGTGGATAAAATTCTAGAATCTTTACATTTGGTACTTGCGGTCAAGAATCCAACACGTTCTTTTCCATCCATCTGTTCCTTTCTTTTAAACTACCCAGAGTCCCAAGAGTGTTGAGCTCTTTTGGAAAGTTAGTATTTACTGATTAGGCTGCTTTTCCTCCCCTGCGTGGAGAGTTCGTGGTGTACTCACACAAAGCAACAAACTCCCTGAAGTAGTTTACCGCGAAGTATCACAGTTAAATTAGATTGAGATTTCAGTGACCTTTCCTATTTTTTTTTTTTTTTGTCTGACAGAATAAAGGTCTAAGAATGTTCAGAAGATGAGCTGGATGTGGATGAAAAGATACAGACTGACTGTGTCAAAGTTTCCATTAGGAAAACAGAGGGTTTCTTGCCAAATAGAAACACGCAGAAAGAATGTTCACTGCATTTTCACCCCTCCCCTCTCACTGCTGCCTCAAACTGTTGCCAACTCCATTTACAAACTCTTTAAGAGTGTGTCAGAAACAATATCCCAAAAGAAATGGAGAGGCAGAAGAGTCTCAGATGAAGCCCTTTGGCAGAATCAGGTGTTTGATGTTCATCTCAAACGTGGTCACCTCCAGTCCCCTGATCTCCGCAGTCCTCTAGGGAGAGGAACCTGTCTCTAGCTCCCTGAACATGTGGAGCTTTCTTGAATCTGTGTCTTTGCTTATGTTGTTCCTGCTACTTAGAATGCCTTGTTCACCTAAAAAAATTCCACTCATCTCTTAAAACCCATCTCAGGTCATCTTTCCTGTCTTTTGTAAAATCTCACTTAGCCCTTCCCCTCTCCCCATCCGTCATACCATTCCCTACCATCCTGATCCTCCGGTCAGTGCAAATTATAGCCTTTCTTCATGTTCGTGTAGCATTTTGTGCACAAGGTCATTACAGGGTGTGTTGCACCATCTTTACTTGTTAATGCTGTATTCACCTCCTCCCCTAGATAGTAGGCTCCCCAAGGGAGGAGGACGTGTCTTGGTCATATGTATATCCCCAGCGTTTAGCATAATGTCTCACTTAGAGTTGACGCTTGCTAAATGCGTCTGAATGAATGGATGAAAATGTACCTAACATGTATCTAGCAAGTACCAAAAAAATGAGCCTTACATGCATGTATCTCTTTGCATTTCCTGTCCACTATCTCAGTAAATTCTATAATCCTATGAGCTTGGTGGTCCCTCATCGGGGTGTTGCCTTCAGCCAGGTCCTTCCGTGCATGGCATTTGAGTCAAGGATACATAACTCAAAGTGAGATAAGTGTTTGACTCTAATTTCCAAATCCTTTGATTGCTGTATATCAGATCTTGCTGTCTGAATTATCTATTTAGTTTGCCACATTGGAATGATCAGATCGATTGGATGGATATCAAGAATCTGCTTTATATTGGCCTGTATGGATCGCTTCAGTGGGCCAAGTGAACACTCCACCCAGGACTTCATTCTTTGACATAACTGATGGTTCATTATAAAATTTTGCAATTTTATTTGAAGATTTGGTGGGGTATGAGGGGTGCTGGAGCAGTCTTTCATCAAACGGGAATCACCGGCATGCTGTCAGATGAAATCTGGCGATTCCTTGAACACATAGGTTGTGGATGGGAAGTCTGTATAAGACAAGCCATGGCTGCAGAGCGTGAATAAACCACATTTTTATTTGGTATTTCCCCAGCCTTCATACCAATTATTTTCAATAGATTATCCACCTTTCCATTTTTTCTGTTATTCAGGGAAAATAATTGAAAAATGAAAAGAGATTATCTTTGTGATTTAGAAAATATTTTTCACCATGTAGCATGAGTTTCTTTAAGACAGTTGCTCAGATGTTCAAATGCATAAGGCTTTTACTAGCAGTTTAATTTGTAAAATAGGTTACATGGATTTGGCATGATTATGTTGAGCACCAAGAATGACCTTAATTTGTCAGGATTCAATATCAATATCTAAACTGTATGTATCATAGAACTCTGAAAGTACCACAAACCAAGGGTTCCTTTTATGCAGTGACCATCCTTACAAATAGTTTAGAGTTTGGGGCCGGGAGCGGTGGCTGATGCCTATAATCCTAGCACTCTGAGGTGAGTGCATCGTTTGAGCTCAAGAGTTCAAGACCAGCCTGAGCAAGAGCGAGACCCTGTCTCTACCAAAAATAGAAAGAAATTAGCTGGACAACTAAATATATACAGAAAAAATAAGCCGAACATGGTGGCGCATGTCTGTAGTCCCAGCTACCTGGGAGGCTGAGGCGGAACAGTCGCTTGAACCCAGGAGTTTGAGGTTGCTGTGAGCTAGGCTGACGCCACAGCACTTTAGCCGGGCAACAGAATGAGACTCTATCTCAAAAAAATAAATAAATAAAATAAATTAAAAAAAAATAAGATAAAATAAAATAAAAGAATTTTGGGGTATAACTATCTTATCTAACAAGAACATTTGCCATCTCCAAGGCACCCCCTAGTTCTTGTCACTCTAGTTTTCTTCTTTGGTTCCTAGAAACAAGAAGCAAAAAGAGAATTTTTAAAGTATATATTTGCCTGTTCCAAATGCATAGTTTTCTGTCTTCCCTTGTTGTCATCTAGCACCTTCCACCCAACTCTAACTGCGTCATTTCGAAAAGTAACATAAATCCATAAAAAGTAGGTAGAGTATATTACATTTCTGAACAACTTATTCTGGTTTTTCTAAGATCCTTGCAACATAGGACATGCCTTGTTTTCATGGCTGTAATAATTATTTGGAAACTTATGAAATGATCTTTAATAAAACGTTGTCATTAGAAGGACTCCTTTTCCTGGTAAGGGTATAAGAAAGGAAAGATACACTTGACCACACCATCTCTACTAAGAATGCAGCAGAGCAGTAGCAGCTGGTCTCTGTTTTGAAGAAGGAGTCCATTTACCAGTCATTCCATCCCATCAGTGTGTCACTATGTCGAGTAAATAGTGTAGTAGTAAGTGTGACTGTTTTTTATTACTTCTCCTGCTAACATCATAATATTTTTGTTTTTTGCAGGCATGAAACCAGATTTAAACAACGTATGCTGGAACTGACGGACACAAACAACATAGCCTACTTATTTCTCTCAGCTGCCAACAGATGGCTGGAGGTTAGGACGGTACGTTCATTTCATGATTTCAAAATGAAACCAAACAGAGAAGACGTCTGACACAAAGAGGCAGACAGTTGTAAAAATTAGTCTTCCACTGAGATTCAGCACTAGCTTCACATTTTCTGGACTGTAAAATAGCTCAAGTTTGTTTATGTTACAGATGGAATTTGTCTTAATGTTTTCACTAATGACAAGACAAATAATCCAAAAAGCAAAATTCAATTTTGTGTTCATTAGTCTCTAGATTACATAAGTTAATGGAATGGCAAATATTTGTATAACTTTAATTTTTTTTTCCAAAGAATACATTTGACAAGCAAACAGTTGTATTCATTTCCTTTATTGAGCTGGACAGGCCTGGGAGAGGTGGCAACTTTCTATGCTGTGAGTCAGTGCAGGATATGTTAGGATAAAATGTAAAAAACTACGGTTAATCATCTGTTGCCTTCTTCTGTCCTGTACGATGTAGAAGAACAGGCAGGGGCTTTGGCATCACACTTGGTCTACCAAATTAATTTATTTGCATCCTAACTTCTCACTTATAAAACAGGAATAAGAATATGTACCTTGTGAAAGTAGTACTGTTAAAAATAGTATAAATCCCCTAGTATATTGATAGGCAAATGCATTCAAGAAATGTCTTTTGAATGTATAGATGAATGAATAGATGAATAGAAACAGTACCTCCCCTGGTAAGTAGTTTACAAGCCAATGAATGGGAGTATAAAGTGGGAGACAGATGAGACAGATGTTTCAGAAGGGAAGGAATATAGTTTGCAGTCTGTGTAATTTGCAGCAAGAATAAGCTACTTTGGTGGCAATGGAGAGTTGACAGTAAATTTTAGTGGTTATCCGTCAGTTTTGAAAAGAAAAAACAGCTTTATCTGTACTATTAGAAGAACCTTATTCCCACTGATGGTGTTTTCCTAACATATGTAGGCTTTCTTTCAAAACTCAACATACCAGAGAGGGAAGATGGTAAAGAGAATTTGATAGGGTTGAAATGAAGGGGGCCAAATTAACATCTGAGTAGTTGATTGATAGCTATAGATGGATATAGAATCTTGGACACCCTTGTGAGCTTTGGGTATCATGATTTCTCACTGGTTTACAAAGATTCTCTACTACTAAATTAGTCTTTACATAGAAATTATTCAGCAACATGGCACAATTGTTTTTCACAAATTTTTGATAGATGCCGTGGTTGTCGATAAATTCCTTTCAGGTAGCTGTGAGGTTTGAAAGGAGGCAGGGCAGAGTTTCTCAGGAATTGCTTACAGATAACATAAAGACAAGGGAAGCATTGCTTAGGATTTATCACAAAACCAAAGCACTATTCCTAAGCCCAGACCATACATTCTTGTTTTAAGCTTCTGTTTGTTGCGGGGTTTTTTTATTACTGTTTTCTCTAAGGAAAAATAATAATATCTGATTAATATAATTAATGATAAAATAGCTTAATGAAAGAATGTCTCAAAATCGTAAGGGGAAAACGTTAGCAGTTATCTCTGTATCTGATTTTCCAGAACTTGAAGATCAAGCACGTCTTTTAAGGGGCAAGTGCGTTTGCTTTGAACTTGAGGTGAGAGTCGCACTGTGACTCCTCTTCCTGCTCTTTAGCACTTCCTACTGTCAGGTTAATGGGTAAGTGCTGAACAGGAACCTTCAAGCAAACCATATGCTCTGTTCTCATAGCCAGAAGACGAGATACTAGAGCCTTAGGACTGCCAAGAAAGGGAAGGTCAGGATAAATTAGAAAGGAACAGCAGCCAAAATCAGAATGTTTTAGTCTAATTTGACTCACGACCCAGTACTTTAACCCCCATGTGAAAAAGCAGCTGAACCTACTGGAATATAAACAAATCTAGCTCCACTTGCAGAAAACCGTAGAAAATACTGACATTTTAAACAGGAAGGACGGAATCTGCCACTCATTTTGTTACTTTAGAATACGTTCGTTATTATGTATTCTCTTTGCTTTCTGTGTATTATAATCCTTCCAAGAGTTGCTGTCTAATTTCATCACTAAAACTCTCCCTTAAAAATGAGCACAAAAAACTAAGGAGTCTTTTGCTTTTATTTCTGTGGGTCAAGGTAAATCTTGACAAGAAACTTTTGTTGATTTATTGCAAAGTTCCAAGCATATTTGCTGACAGGATTCAAGGTCCTTTATGTATGATTTGTCTCCATCTGTTGTATTTATGTGTCAGTAAGTTTATATGGATATGCGTGTGATGTGCACACACGCACACACAAACACACGCACCTCTCTAGACAATCCCAGAAATCCCTAAGACCAGTCAGATTCACTCTCACTCTGCCCTTCTGAATACACTGAGAGTTTACAGTGTATTCAGAGGAAGAGTCAGGAATACTTAAAAATAAATATAATTTAATCCACTAATCTTGTAGTCCAAGCACATACGCCATAGCAAGAGTGTTACATAAATTAAGTTGATGACTCCTATTGGGAAATATCCTTTTCTCCCAATTGTACACGTATAAATGACCTCATTACTACTGTGCTTCTGTAGACACGTCCACCTCACTGAAGACACGGTTTTAGTTTGAAATAACTGGATCTGCGTCAGAAATATGAATGTTGAGATATAGGACCTTGGAGAGTAGGGCGTGAACTGTTCTCTGAACCCCACATCTGGACATGTTCTGCCTTGTAAGTCATTAAAAAAAATAATAAGTAACGAAAACTTCTATTTGACCCAGTATATGTGCATTGATCTTATCTATGGTATCAACACGATCCCCCGCTTTGCCTATCTTTGCCAGAGTACTTGGTAAATTATCATAAATATTTGCTTATAGTAAACATTCTTTGAGTTTCCAGAGCAGAAACACAATGAAAATGATACAGGAAATGTCAAAAAGGCCAATGCATAGGGCATAAATTAGAGGAGGCAAGCAGGGTTTCTAGATGCAGACTCCGCCAACTCTGATTGATGCACTCAGAGCCTTAAGGGAAAGAGGAGAAAACCTGGTATCGTAGCTTCCTGTGGCTGTATTTTCCCTTCACTTTCTCTTTGTTGCCAGTTTGAGCTTTCTAAAGCAATGCCACTGCTACTGACAGAAAATCTCAAGAAGAAAGGGAGGGAAACCAGAGTAAAAACAACTTTTCCTGAATCTGAGAAGTTCTCTGAGCCCCATCAAAATGGTTTAAAAATATATAGCTTTTGCTTCTTTTCCCATTCATATTAAGTAAGAGTTAAGACAATCACATTTTACTCTTTATGGGTAACAGTTTTCCCTATGGAAGATTTATCCTTGTCCACCATATTCATTTCATACTCATTTGAATTGAGAACAAAGTAAAGGCCACAACATACTCAAATCCCAAAAGGACAAGAGTCTAAAAGAATAAAATAATTTGGCTGGTAGAAAAGTAGCTAGACCGTGGCCACCCGGGTTGCTTTGGCAGCAGAGGGAACTGTTTTTCCTCTGGGTGCCAAGGGAAGCGGGCCCCGCTTGTGTACAATGTGTCACCGTAGCCTAACCTTTGAATGCTGCTTACGTTCTTTTGTTCAGCCCAGTGTTTTCTCTTCGTCCCTCTGTGCTAAACAATTCCAGTTCTTTGGCATCAGTGTTTCCAGTTGCGAAAATTGTGTAACTCTATCTAAAGGCTGCCTTTCCAAGGCTTTGTCTTGCTGTGTGGTGAAAGGATAAAAGAAAATTCACATCGAGAGAAGCCAAAAGGAAAAAAAAAAAAAAAAAAGAGGTCTTTAGAGTCAATAGGCTAAAGTGAAAATAGTCTTCAGGGTGAGCTTGCACAAGAGTCTGTTTCATGAAATAACAGAGTTTTTTTTGTGTGTTCACAACTCCACAATAGACAGGTGTGCACTGATCTTGTAATTTGGCGGCCCTGATATAATCTCCCAATGAATGGTACCATAGGCATGTACTCTGGAGAGCTATGTGAAGGAAGGAAAGAGATTGTGTGTTTGTCAGCTGTTATGAAGTATTTACGGATCTGTTTTGTAGAGAGTTACAGTTTGCGTTATAATCCTGCTTCTAGGCAGATGTCATTGAATCACTAGAAATCTGGCAAGAGGCCTCTCTTTGTGACATGGGAATCAAAGACTTTGCTTCTGGAGGGAAATGCTGAATTCACAAAATTGCTGGAAGTTATAATTCAGCACTATACATATAAAATCCCCTGTGTTTGTGTCCTCTTTTGAAAGTGGACAATTCATGTATGCAGTACTTTCTTTTTCCTAGGTTGAATCTTTCATTCTGCTGTATCATTTTGACAGGAGATGTTTTCACTGAATAGATTGGTTGGGATGTATAAGGCCATAGCAATAAAATAAATGCTATTAATGATGCCTAGGTATTTGCTCTCCCGTGTGTGAGTTACTTGGACCATCTGCTTCTCCTTTTCTAATTTATTGCCTTTAAGCCATTTTGCTGCTCACATATTTGTGGAAGAATAGAAAGAAGGTGTAAGCATAGGGTTACTTTGTGATTCATTAAACTTCTTTAATGGTAAAGGAAATGGAAAATGGGGAGATAACATAAGCTTTTATATTATCTATTAATTTCATATTTTTATTGTACTATACTATTTGATGGGAAGTGATTGGAATTTAGTGATTTTGCTATGAAATTTCTTGATAAACATTGTACACAAAGGAGCTTCCTCCTCTATGCAGATCAAGATAAAATTCTGATTAAATGCCTTTAAAAAATTTTCACTTCCTTAGAGAAAACATTTTTCAGCTGGGGTAATAATCCAAGAGTGAACTGGAAAGTATCTAATTAGTGTAATTAAAAGACAAAACAAATAGCATTTTCTAAAAAAAATATAAAAGAATATTTTTATGATAAACGTAATAGTTTTGTTGTAGATACTAAACTACAGACATATTGGCTTTCAAGCTATCATATCTATTTGAATTTAGTACATTATAGATTTTGAAAATGGGTTCATCTCCTGAAAACTTTGCTGAAAAATATACCTCAAAAAGTTATGCCTTCTTTTTGCTGAGGTGTCAAACACATTAACTGTATATATGAACTGTAAAATGAAATTATATATGAATTTGTGCATATTTTAATTACCAAACTAATAATTAATAATGTCTAATGATCCTATTGAAAACTTTATGAGTAGTTTTGAAAAATTAGCCATGTGAAACGGGCCCAGGAAGTATATATTGACAACTTATTGATCAGCCTTCTCTTTTTTCTTCCTTCATCTGTTTTTACTTCACTTTCTGGCTCTTTCACCAAGATAAGACTACCCACATGTTACCATAATTATTATTTTAATTCAATGGAAAATAGTTAAAATTGTCATCTAATTGAATCCACCATTTCTTTCTATACAAGAGGTGAATCCCTGAGCCCAATATAGCATACAAAGATTTCTGTAGTAAACTAAATTTAGGGGAGAGAGAGAGAGAGAGAGAGAATAAGTTTTTTATTTTATTTATTATATTTATGTTTATATTAGGCCCACTGCCTAATTTCCTTTATTTAGACCCAGTGATTTTTGCTGTTTCGGCTTCTCAGATGTGACCTTATTCTAGTGTAGTCCTATTCAGATTTGCTCTTTATAAAAGAGGACACAACAACACAGCATTTTATGAGTTTTTTTTCCCGACAATTGAAATAGTAAAAAAATAATAATAATTTGGAACTGTATGATGAAGTTCATAGCTTAGGAAAGATTGCTTTTCACTTTAGAAAGAGAAACAACCCCTAACACTTATATTAGTACATAACAAAGCTTTTTGAGAGACAGTCATAGACAGTTCTTAATGGGAGATAAAAAGATCTTAAAACTTGGTGTTGGACTTCCCACTTTATAAAAAAATGCATCTTCATAATATCTTTACATGTTCAACTCTTAAAATCTGGAAAAGAGATTGGTGGAGAATTAAGTGATTCATAGGAATCCTAAAAGTGAAGTCAGGAGAAGTTCTAATTTAGAGGATATTTGGCTAATAAAAACATTCATCAACTGTTTTATGAAGGGGTGAATGTATCCAGTCATTTATTCCATAGAGAATCACTGAACCTTTACAATGCACTTAGCATTATTTCTGTTACTGGAGATAATAGTGAAAATAGGTAAAAATTCAGACCAAGACCCTGTCCTCATGGAACTTAGATTCTGGTGAGAGCAGACAGACAATGAGCATGCAAACAAATAAGCAAGTAAGATCATTTCAGATGGCTCTAAGTGCTTTGAGAAAATAAAACAGAACAACGGGATAGAGAACAGCTCCAGGGCTGTTTAGAGGCCAAGAAAGAAGACCTCTCCAAGGAGGGGATATTTGAGTTGACCCTTAAATGATGAGAAGGAATCAGGTGTCAGAGACCTGGGGACGAGCATTTCAGGCAGTCATTGGCAGAAACAAAGTTGGTGTGTTCCCAAGAATAAGAAAAAAGCCAGCGTGGTTGGAGCAGAATGAAGGAGTAGGAAAGGAATCTCAGATAAGATCAGAGTAGACAGGACATAGAATCTAGACTTCATGTCACATAGGCTTTGTAATTCATCTGAGTCTGAATTTATTAAAGTGCGATAGGCAGGTATAGATAATTCTAAAGAGGCAAATTATGCGACCTGACTTACACTTTTAAAAAAATGTATGAATGAATGAATAAATGAATGAGGTTTTTCCTTCCCAATGAAGTCACTTGGCAGGAAGCAGAGCATAGAAGTTAATATTAACAAAAGGAGTGCCTTGCCTAAAACCTTTAACGTTTAATATTACCCACAGAAATTTCCCATCAAACAAATAACATATTTCTTTATGTCCAGCCAGGAACACCTTTCTGGAAGTATGCTCTGGTACTAATTCACTTTCTGAAACTTATCACAGAAACTCTTTTACATATCTTTTTTTTTTTTTTTTACAAATATTTATTAAACACTTATTTTGTGCCATGAACTGTGTTATGTTTTGAGGCTGTCAAAATGACTGGGCATGAAATTCTTTATGAAGCTATCAGATAATCTTCAGGCTTGAGGTCAGTAGCATGTGGGCTTACCAAGAGTTCTCACTTTTAGGAAGAGTTATGAAAGCAGAAAAGTAGTACAATTATTGGATGCAAATTCTGTATCAGGCATGAAGCTCAGAGTTTTGAGTTTCATTTAATTTATTTTTTATAATCATGATGACATTTCGGATTAGAAACTTTAAATATTTTATCTGTGAATATATAGTAATTATTATATATTTCATTCATTTGTTGTTTTTTTTTACTGTATCTTATTGATTCATTCCTCTATTCCTATATATATGTATTTTTTTTTTACCTACAACCTCACCTTTCAGCTGATCTCCTGGATTTTCTTCTCGTAGCACAGCAATACTGATGTGACTAATACTACTTGATGACTCCTACTTGAACAATCTATCTAGAGAATCTTTTACATATCTTTTTTGAAAATACAATATGGAAATAATGTATAACATAACTTTGAAAGTATTAACTTTACACAAGAGGGCTGAAAGGAAAAAATTCATATTGTTATAAATATTTTATAAGTATTTGAGAGTACTTTAGCATTTATAACCATAAAAGAACAGCCCAAACTGATTGGAGTCTGCTTCCGATAAAGGGGAAAAGAGGAAGAACTGTCTGATTGGGGTGTGACAAGTTGTTAACAAATGGATACATCAGAAGAAATAATCAAAGAAGTATTTACTACCTTTGTGGAATTTATTGAGGATAAACTTTATTTGATTTTTTTTCTTTATTCTGGGTAAAGATCATGGGAATCAATATGGTATTAAATTTTAGTGCCTGTTTTAACCTTTGGTTTTTTATGATGCACACAAATTTTTAACATTGCTTCATACATTTGAAAATTATCCAAAGGAGAAAAAACATACTGGTACGTGGAGATGGGGAAATCTATCTGGTATTTAACATTTTTATTCCTTTTAAAATCCCTGTGAATTAGATATAATATCTGTTTTCCAAAGAAGGAATTGAATCTCAAAGGGGTTTAGAGTACTTGTCTAAGCTCAAAGTCAGTGTTTGAACCCAAATTCTGACTTCAAGGCTGGGATCCTTGATTGCTCTCCAACAGTTTGATCTTTGGAGCTGTTTTTAAAAGAGACAGGAATGCACACATGTGAGCTCATTTGAGAAACTTCATTCTTTGATTTCAGCATGTTAAACACTCCGTTACTGTCATTGATGTCTTACCACCTAGCTGCTACCTGGTTTTTATTGCTGTTGTTGTTGTTTTGGGGTTTTTTTTTTTTGAGGGACCAGAGATGTGTCTAGCTAGAAAGGTTCATCAGTGGGAGGAAAGGAGAAAATTCTAGAAGTACTCATGCTTGACATTCCACCTGCATTTGGGACATGTGATACATTACCATGAGAAGTTTTTAGGATTTCTTTGTTGAATGATAAGACAGAACAACACCTAAGAATGTTGGGAGTTGGGAAAGGAAGAGGGTGTTAGAAAAGGTACAGATGTCTCTATCTCTCATTTGAGTCTAAGTTAACCCTTAATGAATTTTTAAAGTTTTGTGAAAGAGTTTATAATTGAATCATACACAATCCAGATACACTAAGCCATATCCATACTTATAATTTTGGATAAAATATAGGCTCTATTCTTATTTATGTGAAATCTATAGATTTAATGTCCCAGACTCTAAGCCCAGATAGTTGACACAAAGTTCTGATACAAATACCAAGTTAAGCAGAGGTGAATTTCTGCAGGGGCCTTGCTGTGGCACACAGAAGAGCTAATCACAGTCCTGACATAAGAACACATGAAATTTAAGCTAGAAAATCAGGTCCAGGGCCGGGCGCGGTGGCTCACGCCTGTAATCCTAGCTCTCTGGGAGGCCGAGGTGGGCGGATCGTTCTGAGCTCAGGAGTTCGAGACCAGCCTGAGCAAGAGTGAGACCCCACCTCTACCAAAAATAGAAAGAAATTAATTG
>CAUYSK010063515.1:0-10430 GCA_963575035.1 Avahi laniger | reverse complement strand
GCTGCCCAAGTCCTTCTCCTCCCCACCTTCCCCTTCCTACAAGAAGGAGGAGGAGGAAGAAGAGGAGGAGAAAGAGTTCAGCTTTGAGGTCATCCCACCGCCGCCAGAGTTCAGCAATGACCCTGAGCCCCCGGCCCGGACCCTCCAGTATCTGGGCCGCCGCCTGGACTCCCCTCCCCGGAACAACTTCTCAGACTTGGGGCAGCCCCGGGACGCGGGCCCCACAGCGCCCCCGGCCCGCGGCTTCTCGGGTTTCCCCGCGGGTGGGCGCTACGCCGGAGCTGGGGGCCTGGAGCGCTTCTCGGGCGGGGGCCGTTCGCTCATCAAGAAGCGCCTGTACGTCGGGGAGCCCCACCGCAGCCCCGGGCTGCCTCGCGGCGGCACCGGCCGCAGCCTGAGCACCCCCAACTGCTTCGGGCCGCAGCCCGGAGGGCCCTTCGGAGCGCACGGAGGCCCCGAGATGCGGCGCGTCAACTCGGCGGGCCGTGCGCCCCCCGGCGGCCTGCACGCGCGGAAGCTGTCCCTGGAGGGCGCCGCCCGGGCAGCCGGGGACGCCAAGCACAAAGCACCCGGCGGCGCCGACTACGGCTTCGCCCCTGCTCCGGGCAGGTGAGCCGGGGGCCGGGCTGATGGAGGGAGCCTGGGGGTTGGGAGCCAGGTGAGGTCCATGGAAGCGCTGCTCTCGGGCCACAGAGGACCCGACCAGGCCGTGGCCATCCGTCTGGTTTTCTCCCCCTCTGGTTGCAGGCAGAAAGGGGAGGAAATCCACTCGCCTGAAGAGGGCGCTGTTGGCGTTTCCCTACCTGCTTCGCATTTCCATTGTTCTCTCTTCCTCACCCCTGCTCCGCCTCTTCTCTCTCGCCTCTGCCACCCTCTAGGTGGGGATGGAGCTGAGTGCTCCTTGGGTAGAGGGATTTCTCAACAACACAGATGGGTCCAGACCCAGGCTGGAGTGAGGGTTCTTAGTGAAAGGGTATTAGGCCGTAAAGGGAGCCCTGTGTCTGGTGAACTGGGGTCCCTCCCTGGGCTTCATAAACCCGGGGTTCGTGGGGGCAGACGCAACAGCGCTGAGCCACATTGCCCCGTCCCTGGGGGAGATGGGAGGGGTGTTGGTTAACCAGCTGCAGATATTCAATTCACCTGTCTTGCTCTCCCCCAGGTCTCCCCACAGCACCCCCCACTACGGAAGCCCCATCAACACGTTTACTGTGAGGCCTGGGACCCGCCAACCCATCTCCTATGCCTACTCAGGGGCCCATCGCAAAGCAACCTCCTGAGCCCCAGGTTCTCTCAGCTCTACTTGAAGGGGTTGGATCTGGGCACTTGCTTTTGCGGGGGGTGGGAGGGACACAGCAGGTGTTAGGCAGCCTGACTCAGACGTGGAGGAACCTTTGCTCCCGTAAGACAGACGGATGGACAATGAACGAGAAGCAGCAGGGCAGTCTGTGCAGATGGAGAGTGCTGTTTCCCAAAGCACTGTGTGGCTGCGGACTGTCTACACGTGGGGATGGGAGGGGAAGGAGGGAAGACAGGAGGAACCTTTAAGGGCCTGGGCACTGAGTTTCTGATATCTGGCACTATCTGCTGTAGCAAGACTTAGTTAAAGCAGTTTTACAAGCATGTCCTACTGAGCAGGTTCTAAAAGCGAGGGGTGGGGTGCTGACTCTGTCAGGGCCTCGCAAGGGGCCAAGGCCCAGCCCCAACCAGGTTGGGGCACAGGGCACCTCAGGTAGATTTCTTTAGCTTCCATCAGTTGCCACCCCAAGAAGTGATACCTGGGGTTCCTAGCCAGATTGAGATGGGACCAGGAATGTACATGCACAACATATGGAGAAGACACTGGAACACAGCCCTTTGCATTTGCCAACGGCAGAAGTAAGGGGATTAATGGTTCGTTTTTCCTTGGCCCTGGCCCTTAGTTACAAGGAGGCCTAGAGAGAGGAGATTTGGCAAGTTTGGGATGGGAGACTGAGAATTAAGGCTTGCTTTTTTTTTTTTTTGAGACAGAGTCTGGCTCTGTCACCCTGGATAGAATGTAGTGGTATCATTGTAGCTCACAGCAACCTCCAACTCCTGGGTTCAAGGGATCCTCCTGCCTCAGCCTCCTGGGACTACAGGTGCACACCATGATGCTCAGCTAATTTTTCTATTTTTAGTAGAGACGGGGTCTCGCTCTTGCTCAGGCTGGTCTCTAACTCCTGTGCTCAAGCAATCCTCCCGCCTCGGCCTCCTAGAGTGCTAGGATTATAGGCGTGAGCTGCTTTTCTATTCAGACCCATGCAGCCATGATTTAGGGGATTGGGCCCAAGGAGCTATGAGGTCTGGGGCTTGACACCAGAGGCCTTACGTGGCCAGGTCTTATGTGGAAGTTGGAGGAGGCATTATTCCTGACCCTGATACTATAAGTCACCAATATTACTGAGGCCTTAAAAAGTATAGCCAAGATGCTAGAAGGCCCTGGAGAGTAAGAGGCAGCAGAGATGGGAATAGAGGTTTGAGAGGAATTTGCTGCCAATTGGGAATGTGTTTTAGAAAGTCAAGAGTGGTAGGGATGGGCCAGTTCGGAGCAGGGGAGACCTATCAGTAGAGTGACCATTTGTCTTTTGCCTGGGCAGTCCAGGGTTACAGTTGTTTTCCAGTGAATTAGACCACCTTCCACTTTTAACAAAAGTCCAGGTTGTGACGATATATGGTCACCAGACATATCAGGAAACAATATTTCTTGGTCTGGTTTCCCTGTCTTCTGGTCCTGGTGGACCTCAGCAAGAAGGAAGGACAGAGGAGGGACCCACCTCAGAGGGGTAGGCCAGTGGGGGGGGGGCAGCCAGGAAGCAGCTCCCTTTGGGAGCAAGATGTTGGGCCCTCATGATTTATGGTAATCAGCTGAGGTACTGGGTTATAAGGACAGCAGGTGAGCTATTTCAGGGAAGAGAGTACAGGGGTGGGTGGGTGCCCAGATAGCCAAGGCCGCCACCCTATTGGGGCAGGGTCTGGTACCTGTGTTCAAGAAGTAACCCCCCTCCCACCCCACCACACAATGCCAGCACTGGCTCTCTCTATAGGTATGTATTTTCCCTGGACAATGTTTTATAAAAGTTCATTAATTTATGTCATGTTGAGGCTTGAGGGGTGGGGCGTGGACTCGCAGCTATATATTGCCCTGGGGTGGGCAGGAAAGGGCTGGGTCTCACTTGGCTTGGGAAATAAACATGCCAGTTTGGACCGGCCTCCAGCTCTGTGGCTGTGGATTGATGACTCGGAGTTCCTGGGGTGTGAAGAGAGGTTGGGAGAGCTCAGCTGGGGAAGGCTGAGCACAGGGGCTGGCTGGACAGATGAGCCACTTTGCTGCGCCCAACTTTCTCTTCTGACCCTTAGGTCTTCTCGTTCTCTGAATCCCTTAGGGGAAGGAGCAGAGCTAAAGTGGATAATAAACTGTGTCCTTAAGCAAGTCTCTTCGACCCTCTGAACCTCAGTTTCTTCTGTAAAACATGCATGGTAATAATACCTACCTCATAAAGCTATTGTGAAGATAAGAGACAGTCATGCATGCATTTAACGAGGACTCGGGTGACTGCTAGATGCCACACACTGGCTTAGCGTGGATAGACAGCAGCCGACACCTTCATGGCAAGATTATAGTCTAGCGGGGGGAAGGGGATAAAAAGAGAGCACATAAAACCATCACAAATGACAATGAGTGGTAGGAGGGGAAAGAACAAGGAGCGTGGGAGAATAGCCAGGGGGTGGGGAACAGGAGTGGATTTAGTTTACTAGGGTTTATGACCCCAAGAGGTCAGGGAGGGCCTCTTGAGGTGGTGACATTTACACTGACTTAGACAGAGCATCCAGCACATGCCTGGAACTCAGCAGTTGCTCAACAAATGGCATCTTTGGGTGATGACTACCTTACATTTGCATGTGGCCCATCCATAACGCTTTGACGTGGTGTCTTCTCTGAAGCCTCTACCTATTGTGCATGTTCCACAGAGCTGTTCCTGCCAACACCCACCCATCCCCAGCAAAAAATTTCCAGAAAAGAGGACAGAACCAGAGAGATCATCTCAAGGCAGCATCAGAGAGAGTTGTGCTTCCTCCTCCCAGTTTTTGTGGGGAGCTGTTGGAAAAGGGAGGATGACTTCTTATTTAGCAATGTGGGCTTCCAGGAAGGGCCTCCCAGACCCCTCCCAACCTTGGAGCTTCCTCATTCTGTCTCTCAGCATCCCCTTGTCATGATATCCTCATCCTGGTAACCCAGAGTCGGGACAAGGGCCCCAGCTCCCAGCAGGGCTTGGACCTCCGCATCTGGCTTGTCTCTCCTCCCCGGTCCCTTCTGTTTCCCCCTCACTTGACATGGGAGAGACAACAGAGGTTCACCCAGGCTGGGGAAGGGCATGGGACAAGGGCCCTACATCCTGGCTCTGCCTCTGACAAACTGTGTGACCTTGGGTGTCCACTAACTCATCTGAAAAGGAATAGACTTGTGCTGTGTGTGGATCTGAAATTCTGTTGGGTCCCTGTTGTTGGGACCTCTTTGAGAAGCTGATGAGAGCTGTGGGTCCCCATCAGAAAGAGGCCACATGTGCATTTTTACTCTTTATTTCACGTGCTCCACAGATCCCCCAAATTCAGGCCCATGGACTTCATGTTGAAGCCCCTGAAGTGACAGTGGTCACGGTGACCAACACCTACCTACTTAACCTTGACAGTTTGGAAAATTCGTTCATTCTCTCATTTACTCCTGACAACCCTCTAAAATGTGTTGGCTGTGTAATGTTCCCCATTCCATTCTGTTGATGAAGAAAGGAAGGTTCCAAGAAGAGAAGTGAGTTGCTCAAAATAGCCCGCCTGACTCGGAACTGTTCTGCACACTTCCCCCCAGCGGCCTCCCTTCTAGCTGTATCCATTCTCACTCATTTATCCTCTCCCAATCCTGCCCCCTCCAATTTTATATCTTTTATGTCTTTTACATCCCCTCTCAGAGTAGGGGAAAGCTATGCCAGTGCCAAAAAGGTTAATGGGTGTGGGTGGGGCAGATGTTCCTGGATCAGGCTGGGCACGCCTTGGTTTCTGAAGCTCCTCACTGCTCCCTGGGTGTGGCCCAAGCCCCAGTGGCCAGAACCCCACCTGTCTTGAGAGGCCCAGCCTGGCCCAAAGCAGCAGCTGGGGCAGGTCCCAGGAAAGGCTGTGCTGGAAGCCCTGGACCTGGCATCTGCAATGTGTAAAGGGGCCTCTCCTCCTCCTCCCAAAAACGGTCAAGCTCAGCTTTCCCTAGGGCCAGACTTTTTAAGGAGAGAAACTTCCTCTAACTCCAGGTGTGCCTTGGGCTCCCTTCTGTGCAAAGCTTTCGGATAGATGTGACTTTGGAGCCTGGAGGGGTGAGGGAGGGGCCCCCTCATTGCTGAGCTGTCGGGCAGGCCTGCCCCTACCTGCTTGCTGCCTGCACAGCCCCGGTGGCCTGTGGCCACTTTCATCTCTGCAGCTCAAAGGCAATGCTGGCGTCCCCTCATTAGTCAGCTGTCCGGGCTAGGTGGCCAGTGACACCAGGCAGAGAGCCTGGGCCCTCTCCCTCCAAAGCCCCAGGGATGGCCAGATGCTGCAGACCTGCTATTGGGACCCTGGGGATGCTTTTGGCCAGGAAGGCAAGAAACGGTGCTCTTCTGGGAGAGAGAAACAGATCAAGGCAATTTATTACGAATACTCCTTCATCTGCATGAACAGTCCCGTACTCCCCTGCCCAATTCTCAGAGCCCTAGAAGCTTCGTTTGCATTTGGCACAGAGAGCCACTCCTCCCTCACTCTCCTCCTTGAGAATTGTTCTCTGAGCTTCTACAGAATGACGTGCTCTGATCCTCTCCTGCCGTCCACACTGGCTCCCTTCCCCCACCGAGGTGTCTGGGCACCCTGTCCGTGGCTCTCCAGCGTTCTCTCTCTCTCGTTTCTTCTTCAGAAGACTGAGTGTCACCCCCTGCTTGCGTGCACCAGAGGGCCACATTTCTAACTTTGGAAGTTCCTTGCGCACATGTCCGCATGGATGCCTGGCCCTCCACGCAGACTAGCCCTTCCAAAAGCAATTATTCTCTCTTTACTTCATCTCACACAATTGTGAAACCAGAGCAGCCAGACCAATGGCCCCCACCACCCCAAATTCTCATTCCTGCCTCACTACGGGGACCCCGCTTGCTTCCTCAAGGCCAACTCACTCTCAAGGCCCAGCTGGGATGGGAGCTCCTGCAGGAAGCCCGCCCCAGCCCTGCGCTGCCCAGAGACCTCTCTCTCCTCCACAGCTCACCCCACTTCCTCATCTGTGAGCCTCAGCTCTGACATCCCTCACTGCTAGGCCACTGCAGCTCCTGCTAAAGGCTCCACAGCCCCCGTCCCCCAACTGGTGCTCCATGTCTGTCTCCCCCGGCAGCCTATAAGCTCCACCACACAAGGACTGCCTGTCTAACTCATCACCTATGCCCAGCCTCTAGTGCTGCTCCTGGCACCAGCACTCGGTATGTGCTTTTGGGGAATACAATTAGTACTTAATCACGTATTGTCAAGCACTGTTTAAGTTCCTTAAGGGCAAAGGCCATGTGGCCTATGGACTGGGTGGACACCTTAACCCCATTGTTTCCAGAATTGTGTAACCTAATCTAATGCTGGGATGGGTCTCTAAGGTTTCAACCTAAACGTGTCGGGATGCCTTGGAGTGGCTCCTGCCTGGAAGGCTGAGACACGATGCCCTCTAAATGGAGACAAGAGGCGCTAGGATGTGATGGTACCAGGTGAGGGAGTTCTGGTCCTTAAAAAGGACTAGGGCTTGGGGATCTCAGGCAGCCTACAGCACAGGACAAGGGCTCTGCACCTGCCACTTAGCCATTCAAGAGGGTTAGCCAGCCACCTGGGGCTGCAGCTCCAACAATCCAAGCAACTCGCGCGCACTCTGTTTACTTCCCTTTTGAGCTCCTTTAGTCTTCAGAAGCCCTATCTGGTGTCCCAGCCTATCTCAGCTGTGCTTCAGGGACCAAGTGAAAAGTTTCTGTCAAATACGGGCCAGAGAACTGAGAAGGGAGAGCACTTCTGGGGCCAGCGTGGCAGAAGCCAGCCAGGCCTGACCTGTTCACTGTTCCCCCCAACCCAGAGAGTCCCCTTCAAGAGGAGAGCCTGACAGTTCTAGATTTGGTTCCCATGATGCAGCTAGCTCCTGCACAGGGTTCCCAGGGCCTCGCAGGGATCTAAGCACAGAGTGGGTACTCATCGACTTCTGCTTTGAATCTCTTCCACCTCTGTAGGAGGTGGTGCTACTCCCAGACATGGGACACTCGCTTCTCATTCTTGAAAATTAAATTTCTTCAATATTGCACAGACTGAGCCGTCTGCCTCCTTTCACCTTCCCTCACTGCAGAGGAGTGTCTCCTGCCACTTCTCATGGTTGCCTTATTTTCTGGGCCTTTCAAGAGGGTTTGCATTCCTTCCCTCGTTTTCACTCTCCCTCTCTCATATCTGTCTGTTTCTGTCTTTCTCTCTCTGTTTCCCTTTCATCTCCCTCTCTCTTCCCCCACCCACCCTATCTGTCATCTTCCTGCATTTTGGCAAACAACTTTCTAGCATTTGTCCCAAATACCTAAGGGCAGCACAGGATTCCATCAGCTCGATGCAACACTGCCAGGGGGCGCTACTCAGTACCAGCCAAGGAACCGGGCAAGAGGCTCCCAGTGGGCGCAGGAGACAGACACTCACACAAATAACTGGGCCGTGGAGCAGAATACAAAGTTCTCCCGCCCACGAGAGACCATGGGGTGTGGGTGGCCTCTCTTGCTGGCCTGTCACAGGTCACCGAGGCTGCCCTCAGCCCTGTGGCCCTAGTGGCAGTGCATGCATGACCTGGGCAGAGGAAGGAGGGCTGCCCTTCGTGTGCTTGATTCCCTACAGAGTGTGCTATTTGTCTTTTGGTGACCTCTCTTGGCCATTTAAAGCTGCCCTTGACACTCACTTGAACCTGACTTCTCCAGGGAGAGGGGAGCGGGGTGAGCAGAGGGCATCTGTGTGCTTTGCCCCGTGTCTGGCACTGCTGTCCTGGCTGGGCATCCCCGAGTGCACGCCGAGTCGGCGCTGGCCAGTAGGTGGCGCTTTGCCCCCAGGTGTGTGCACCTCGGCGAAGTTCAGGTTCAGACTTAGATTCGACTGAGGTGGACATGGCTCCTCCTCGGATCCAAGCGCAGAGCGAAGTGCTGTCCCGCACACCAGTAATTCACAAACTCAGAAGCACATCGAAAGTACTTGTCAAAACAGGTTTCTGGGACTTGTTCCCAGCGCTCCCAATTCAGTGGGTTTGTGGTGGGGCCAGAGAATTCACATTTCTAACGAGTTCCCAGGTGAGGCTGCCAGTCCCGATGGTACAGGGACCACACACTTTGAGAACAGCAGCTGTGCAGTACCACATTGAATCACCCTGGCCCCTCTGGGCAGGTAGATCGCTCCCAGCTTACCAATGAATAAACTACAGTCCTACAAGCCTAGTGACCTTGCCAAGGCCACACAGCTGGAGGAAGGTAGGGACCAAACTGCACTGGCTGCTCTGTCCTCTGCAGCCAGGGCAGTGTGGCTGGGGTGGGTGTGGCAGCACCTTTCCAAATTCCTGTCCCAGGGCTGGCAGTAAGAAAAGAGGGCATCCCGAATGTTTATAGCAGCACAATTCACAATTGCAAAGATGTGGAAACAACCCAAGTGTCCATCAATACATGAGTGGATTAATAAAATGTGGTATATGTATACCATGGAGTACTATTCAGTTTTAAAAAACAATGGTGATATAGGACCTCTTGTATACTCCTGGATAGAACTGGAATGCATTCTACTAAATGAGGTATCCCAAGAATGGAAAGACAAGCACCACATGTACTCACCATCAAATTGGTATTAACTTATCAACACATAAGTGAAAATATAAGAATAACATCTATTGCATGTTGTGCAGGGGGGAGGGGGCCGGGGAGAGGGGGGAGGAGGAAGGAGGGGATGGGTATATGCATACACAAAGAGTGCAACGTGCACCACCCGAAGGATGGACATATTTGAAACTCGGACTTGATGGGGGGGCAAGGGCAACATACGTAACCTAAACATCTGTTCCCCTATAATATGCTGAAATAAAAAAAAAAGAAAAAGAAAAACAAAGGATTAACAGAGGTATTCTTGGATGAGATCATGGAAAAAAAAAAAAGACCGAGACTATCAGATTGTATTTTCAGTGATTCAGCAATGTTTATTCCACAAAAGAAACTTTTAGGACAAAGGGATTCAAAATGGATTAAAATTAAAGGATAGAGAAAGATACACAAGACAAATATGAACAAAAATAAGTTATGACAACTTCTGAATATATGGTCAAAATAGGATTCAAGGCAAAAAATGCCTTATAAAAAAAGAAAAGGTATTATATACCAGAAAAAGGAACAATAGAGCAAGAAGAGATATTTATCATGAACACACAAGCACCTAACAATACAGCTTCAAATTATGTAAAAGAATTACATGGAGCTGGTTATCCAGCTCCAGAGTCTGCTCTTATAAACCACTAAACTGTTCTTTTTTATTTTTATTTTTTTTTTTTTTGGCATTTCATCCAAATTTTTACTGTGTAAATTTTAATACAGACATTACATTTCAACAGATAACTTTTACTTTTCAATTAACATAATAATTATGAAATTACTTTGAACAATTATTTTTCTTAATATGCAAAGAAATTAATGGAAGGAAAGTTAATATCTCAGAACCAAGTTATTTCTTTTGTGGTACTGAGATAATATTGGGAAAGCAATTTTTTTTTTTTTTTTGAGACAGGGTCTCACTCTGTGACTCGGGCTAGAGTTGGATTTGGTTTTCTAGGAGTCATGTCATCAGCTGAATCCCTCCTAGACAGTTATCTGTTTATCCTCAAGAATATATCTGGAGGTGGGGGATAAGGCTCTTCAATTATTTGGATACTCAGATATCTCTGCTCTCACTGAAACTTTTCTGGATATTCCTGTGGTCACTGCGGCGTGTAAGTGATGGGTAGCTCTAACACATGTCTTGCCCTTGTCTCTGGCAGGGCCCTGAGCCAAATACTATAAATCTGGGCCTCATCTCTCCTACTCAGTCTTGCCAGGACAATGATAAGATTAATTATTTCCATAAAGAGGGATGCTTTAGAGACTTCCTGGACACCTTGGCTCATCTACAGATCTAGAAGTTTGTAGGAGTGGATTCTTGCCTTCACAAAAGTAGCCAACAAGGTGCCAGGTGCTATACAAAACCTTTAATGTAGTCCACAAAGCTACATTTGGTGTGGTACCTGACTATTATTCCAGCCTCATTCTTATCATATTCTTCACTCTAAGCTCCAGTTACACTGGCATTCATTTAATGAGTCACATCCTCAAGTTCTTCCTGCCACAGGA
>CAUYSK010063514.1:0-21531 GCA_963575035.1 Avahi laniger | reverse complement strand
TGCCCGCCTCGGCCTCCCAGAGAGCTAGGATTACAGGCGTGAGCCACCGCGCCCGGCCTAAAAATTTCATTTCTAAAAGCCTGTTTATTGAAAAGGCTAAGAAAGTCTTTCAAAATCTAGCCTTTTTTTTTTTTTTTTTTTGTAGACAGAGTCTCGCTGTGTTGCCTAGGCTAGAGTGCCGTGGCATCATCCTAGCTCACAGCAACCTCAAACTCCTGGGCTCAAGCAATCCTACTGCCTCAGCCTCCCTAGTAGCTAGGACTACAGGCATGCGCCACCATGCCTGGCTAATTTTTTCTATATATTTTTAGTTGTCCAGCTAATTTCTTTCTATTTTTAGTAGAGACGGGATCTTGCTCTTGCTCAAGCTGGTCTGGAACTCCTGACCTCGAGCGATCCTCCTGCCTCCCAGAGCACTAGGATTACAGGCGTGAGCCACAGCGCCCGGCCTAGCCAGGTGTTTTTGAGAAACTATTTTTTTCTTGTTTTTGTGACTCTATCGTTTATATTCTTTTTTTTTCTTTTTTTTTTTTTTAGACAGAATCTCACTCTCTTGCCTGGGCTAGAGTGCCGTGGCGTCATCCTAGCTCACAGCAACCTCAAACTCCTGGGCTCAAGCGATCCTACTGCCTCAGCCTCCCGAGTAGCTGGGACTACAGGCATGCGCCACTATGCCTGGCTAATTTTTTCTATATATTTTTAGTTGTCCAGTTGATTTCTTTCTAATTTTTAGTAGAGATGGGGTCTCGCTCTTGCTCAGGCTTGTTTCGAACTCCTGAGCTCAAACAATCCACCCACCTCAGCCTCTCAGAGAGCTGGGATTATAGGCGTGAGCCACTGCACCCGGCCTCGTTTATATTCTTAAACCTGTACACAGGCATTTTACATTCTGTATCCGATAACTTAATATCTATTCTCGTGTGTCCAAATCTCTTTGATTTTTCTGCAGACTCGTGCTCATGGTAGCTTGTTTCCTTCTCTGTTTGGTTGGAAAAGAGCATATTTATCTTAATCTTTGGAAAACCTCAAGCCTGTACTTAGGATACTGTGCTTCTGAGAGCATTGCCTTTGCCAGGACCTAAGGCCTGCTCCTAAGTGAGGGCCACATTAGTCCCTTCAAGGGTCACTGGCTTACGTTAGGAGTCTCAGGATAACTCTCCTTAGGACAACTCACCCTCACAGTTCTGGTTTCAGCTCCTGTGAGTTATTCTTGCCTTCGTCAGTCTCTCGCGCTTTCAGGAATCTCAGAGATGCACAGAAAGACTATTCATGGTGGGCTTTAGCTGTTCTGGAACACAGGGGTCACTCAAAGTGACCCAGTCCACACAGTCTCAATCCTTGCTTTGCTGGAAGCTGCCTGGTGATTCTGTTGGTTGCCGGTCGGACCCACCGTTGAGGGGAAAGCTGGGGCCCAGGGAGCTGTGCAGACCCGGTGTGCTCACAGGCTCTTGTGGCTTCGAGAAGGACCTTCTTGACCTTGGAGCATTTCCAGCTTGTGTGGGTCTGCAGCCCCTGCCTCCTATTATGGCCCCTCCTTCTCTGTTCTGCTTTCCCCTGTCTTTCGTGTACCTTCCTACATATTTCTCTGAAAGAACTTCTTTTAGCACAGCTTTGGGCTGACTATACTCACACTGCAGGTTCTGACCTGGGGGGCAGCTGGGTGTGTGTCTTTGGGAGCTGAGCTTAACTCGGCATCATGAAGAATTAGTTGGTTAAACTGCCTTTATGTTCTCACATTGCAGATGCTAATCAGGTTCACTTTGTTTTCTAGTTGACGATTGTGAGAGGTAGAGGCTTGGTGACTGGCCCGCACTCTTCCCATGGAGGACAGAGGCTCAGCGGCCTTTGTAGAGGACCAGAGATGCCTGTCTGGGAGCCTCCCATTGCCAGCGCCACTGGAGGGCCCAGCTGTACAGACCGTCTCCAAGCCCAGCAAGTCGTTTTCCTGGGCGCACCGACACCTGAGCAGGAAGAACGGGCTTTCTAAGCTCTGCCAGAGCAGGATGGCGCTCTCCGGTAACTATCTTCTGGTCATTGTGGGGGTCAGTGTTGGCATGAAAACGTGGACTTGCTCGTTTTCTCCCCATGGAGAAACTTTTTGTTGGTGATTAAAGTCAATTATTCTCTTCTTGTAGAGAAAAGGTATTTGTTTAGGTGCTGGGCGCATGTTGGTGGACGGCACTGGCCAGACCTTCCCTGCTGCTTTGGCTCCTCTGTGATTCTCAGGCACACAACTCTTCTTTTCCGGCAGCGGTTGGAATTCACCTCCACATTTCAGGGTCAAAGTACAGCAGAATGTTATTTCTTACTTCAGAGTGTGCGGGAACGCTGTCCGAGGCTTGGCTGGATTACAAGCGAAATACAGTTTTGCTAATTGAGCTTAGCAAATATTTAATGACCGTAGGGCAGGTGCAGGCCTGGACACAGACATGATAAGACAGGGTCCCTCCCCTCAGGGAGGTTTCACCACCACAGAGATGAGCATGAGCTTCACGGTGCAGGAGCTGTGCTCCTGGGGGTGGCCAGAAGCTGCGGGGCAGTGATTTCTCCAAGAAGTCGGTGGTGCCCCCAAGCCCAGGCACCCTGTGGCCCAGCCCCAGTGAGGAAGAAGCATTGCCCGTCTTTGCGGGATTTGCCGTCTGATGGGAGGCTGCAGGCTTGAAGCTGGGGCGGACCTGGAGAATGGGGAGGTCCTTTGGAATGATAGAGATGGTTGGAGCCAGAATGAAGAGCTGCAGGGGAAGGGAGGCGGGATCTGGTTCTGAGCACAAGGAGCAGTGCGACAGAGAAAGAAGAGGGTGTTGGAGCCGAGCTCGTGAGACCGCAGCAGCTGGAGCAGCGGGTCCTGTGGGGGCCTGAGATGCGCAGGCGAGGGGCTGCGAGGCAGCCAGCCCCCTCGAGTGTGGGCTTCCCGCAGGGTGCTGGCGAGGGATGTTCTCAGCAGAGCGTCGATGCGATGTGTTCGTTTTTGAGGGGTCACCGTGGCTGCTGTGTGGGGGGCTGGGGCAAGAGCTGAAGGCGCAGCATCCCCAGGCACAAGGTGTGGCTGAGCTGCATGGTTGACTGCTGCCTGGAGGAGGAGGCGCGAGGGGCCTCCAGCACCAGGGAATGGGCAGGGTGAGGCTCCTGACTGAGGAAGTCAGGGGGTCCTGGGTGAAGGCTGCAGAGGAGAGAAGATGGGGCGGGAGAGAAGTGCAAGGGTCAGGTCCTGTGTGTGGTTTTGGGCCACTGGAAAAACGTGGTTGGTGCTTACAGAGGAGAGGTGTGCCCGCTTGGAGCCTGGGGAGCTGCCCGGGCTGGAGGCACACATGGGAGTCGCCGGCACATTTGCGTCTTGGGTGTATTCAGAGCTACCAAGGAGCGGGCGGGTGAGCTGGAGCCAGGTCCCTGGGTGGTGGGAGGTGGGGCGGGAGCTCGGTGCCTGGAAGACAGCAGGTGCTCCAGGTGGAGGGGAGCCCAGAGCCACTGGTGAGTGGAGCAGGGTGAGGATTGAGCAGTGACTGCTGGTGGAGCGTCTCAGGAGCCAGCGGAGACGTTGCCGAGAGCAGATTTTCTGGAGCAGTGGGGAGTGACCGTGACAGGGAAAAGAAGGTGGAATGGGAGGGTGGGCCGCAAGCAGCTCTCGCACTGTGTGCTGCTTCCCAGGAACAAGAGGCAGGGCGGTGGCTGGAGGGCTGTGCGGTCCTGGGATGATGTGAGGGAAGAGACCTTCGAATTTAATTTGCACACAGAGGTGTGGATCTCATGCTGTTTGTGCTTCCGAGAGGATGTTGCTCTATGTTGCTACTGAGCGCCTGGTGGCTGCCTGAGTGGATTCTGGGAACTGCGTTGCGATGCACAGCTAGAGTGTGTGTCAGCTGTGCGGATTAATTTCATCCTTGGATCCTTCTGTAGGTGCTGGGGCAAGGGCTGTGTGCTTTGCCTGCTTCAGAAATGAACTCCCGGCAGCCATGTGAGGTGTAAAGGTTTCTTTTTTTTGCAGAAGACAAGTGGAGCTCCTACTGTCTGTCATCACTGGCTGCCCAAAATATTTGCACAAGCAAACTGCACTGCCCTGCTGCACTTGAGCACACCGACCCCGCCGGGTCCCGGGGCAGCGTGTCCTGCTGCTCCCTGCTGCGAGGCTTGTCTGCAGGGTGGTCTGCACCTCTGCTTCCGGCCCCTGTGTGCAACCCTAACAAGGCCGTCTTCACTGTGGATGCCAAGACCACAGAGGTATGTGCTGGTTTGAGACCAGCTATAGATGTGTATTTGGGATTTGTGCCTTAAAGCTGTAACCTCAAACAGAGGAATTTGTGTGTTTTAAGTACAATTAGAACACTTATATATAAGTGTTAATATTAACATTTGGTAAACTATAAACATTTGATTTTACTTAAATAGTAACAAAAGAGGTAAGAATTTGGAGAACTAAATATGATTCAGTCAAAATGAGTTAAATCCTCTTATCAAAACAGATTCAAGGAAAGGGATAAAGTACATTGTTTACTCACGCGTGCTGAAGTGTTGGCTCGGCTCAGCTGAGAACGGATATTCGACATCTAGATTAAATGCTTTTGCACAATGTGCATTTATATGCAGATAACGGAAATTGTGAGGAGAGAGTTTGATATACATTCCCATGTTTTCTTCAGTCTTGGATGTGTCCTGTGCCGATTGGGAAGGTGTATGGGTTCGGTCAGCTTCTCCTTGGCTCTCGGCTGTTCGGTAGTCAGAGGAGTGGTGACGTTTGTGTCTTCACTCGTCTTTGTGGCTCCTCAGATCCTGGTTGCCAACGACAAAGCTTGCAGGCTCCTGGGGTATAGTGGCCACAGCCTGATTGGCCAGAGGCTCACGCAGTTCTTCCTGAAGTCGGATTCCGAAGTGGTCGAAGCCCTCAGCGAGGAGCACATGGGGACTGATGGCCGTGCCGCGGTGGTGTTCGGCACAGTGGTGAGTGGGGCGCCAGTGGGGCCTTGACCTGGCCTAAAGGGGAGAGCAGCACGTGGCAGGAAGACTCCGACCTCTCTCCTTGGGGCTCTGCTGGTGGCTGGGTGGCACCCGGCAATTGAAAATATCACAGTGGGTGCCGTTCCTCCCCAGCTGACGTGGAGGTGGGGCCTTTCCAAACGAAAGCTCCACAGAAACAGAGTGGCTGTGGCTGGACTCTCAAGGGGCATCTCAGGATGTCACTTGTTTTTTGTGAGGGAGGTAGTTTGGCTAACGTCTTGCAGACCTGCAGACCACCACACCAGATTCCCAAAAAAGCAATCTAATTTGATTGTCTTTGCTAAGTTTTACATAAAAATTTACACATTCTATCTGTGTGGTGTGTGTTGGAGTGGGCAGGTGGCCTGTGCCCAGAAACATTTCCCAGGAGAGTTCTGATCCCCACTGCCCACGTGGCCACCCTGAACTGTCGGAAGGGTGAGCCCCGGGCACGGAGAGAACTCAGACAGGGTCGGTGGCATTGAAAGTCACTGGTTTAAGAGACTTACCACTAGAAAGAAAAAAAATGAAGATATGCAGCATGTATCGGTGTCTGTTTCTTTAAGAAATAAGAGCTACTGCTCCCCACCCCGCTGTACCATGAAACTGAGGGTGAAAGGAGTCTGTTCTCTTGATATGACACCCAGTGAGCGATTGCGGTGTTCAGTGTTAGAATATTGGAAACTGATAGTTCGGCACATTTCTGAAATGTCAGACAAGTGAGTAGGGGTTGAAAAGCTGAAGTGCCTGGAGTCCGAGGGGGCCTCTCCCGGAGACAGGGCCCGCCTATGCTGATGGGCCATGGCCCGGGTGTGCGGGTGCCAGCCTGTCTGTGTCTGCAGGTGGACATCGTCAGCCGCAGTGGGGAGAAGATTCCAGTCTCAGTGTGGATGAAGAGGCTGCGGCAGGAGCACAGCCTGTGCTGCGTGGTGGTCCTGGAGCCTGTGGAGAGGGTCTCGGCCTCGGTTGATTTCCAGAGCGACGTGAGTGTGCAGCTCTGCCTCGTGCAAGGCTCCGCCTCCCCTCCCTCCAACACTTCGGCAAGCACCCTTCCCTGTCTCATGCCTTCGGAAGAAAGAGTGCGAGGAGTCTGGAGGGTCTGCCCGGCTGTGCCTCTTACTGATTGTGTGGCTTGGGCAGGAACGTAATCTCCCAGTTTCCTCATCTGTAAAGGGGGGATTTGATCGTAACCACTCATAGAATTGTTTTAACACTTAAATGAAATAACGTGTGCAAACCCCTGGGCACAGTGGCTGGCATTAGAGACAGCACTGGAATGCAAGCTGGGTGTTCTTACCAGCGAATGAGCCTCCAGCTTGGGCCTCTGAAGAACAACTCAAGAAAGCCCACGATTTAGGTACATTTGGTAGAAGGAAAAAGATAATGTTTCATGGAAGCTATTTATATGTCTCTTGCACTGAGATGTGGAAGTCATGTTAATGGTCTTGCTTTTAGCTGGAAGGCGTTGAGGCGTAGTGAGATTTAAAGCTGAAGTGCAAGAAGCTCTTATAATAACCCTGGAGCTCTGGGTTTTTTCTCCAGGGAACCATCACATCTTGCGACAGTCTCTTTGCTCATCTCCACGGCTTCACGTCTGGGGAGGACATGGTTGGGCAGCACATCACAGACCTGATCCCTTCTGTGCAGCTCCCTCCTCCCGGCCAGCACGTCCCAAAGGTAGGACCCTTGACCACCTGCACCATGTGTTGGGGTCGAGGTCTTAGGTTCAAATCCGTAACTATCACCACGGATGCCAGGGGTTCCTAACGACAGAGCATCGTGGGGATGTGGGCCATGCTCCAGCTTGAGCTCTCTGTGTCCACGGTCCTGACCAGGGCCGGAGCCTGTGTGGTCTCCCGGCTGACCACCCTTGTTGCCTTAGTCCTCTCCCTGCAGCCTGCGGGGCAGCGTGCAGGGTCTCTCTGGTGAGGAGCAGGGAGTGCTGGCAGATGGGAGGGCAGTGGAGGTCTAGGGTGTGGGCTGAGGCTCATTGTTAGTCGAGTGCACTTTCCCGGTCCCCACTTTCCCCACTGGCTGGTGCCTTCACAGATGCGAGCCATGTGGCTGCAAACTGAACCAATGTCTCATTCCCAGCAGCCTGCAGGATGGCTGGACGGTTGCTCTGGGCTAAAGTCAGCTCTGCTGCTGCACGAAATAAGAGATCCTTTCAGGACATCTCTAGGAACTCCCCAGTTTTTTGGCTGGCCTTAAACTCAAAGCTTCACCCTCAAAGCCTCACCCTCAAAGCCTGCATTTGTTGTTCTACACTTCCCTGCTCTCTGGGAAGCTGTGAGCTTGTTCTCTTGGTGCTCTCTACCACTTCCACAGAGTGGCCAGCTGGGGCCACTGCCCTGGGAGGCTGCCGGTGGTGTCTGCTGAATCTGGTCATAAGCAAACCTCTGGCAATCCTAGACATGTGTCCAAAAGAATGTGCACCAGAAGACATGTGTGAGCATGTTCTTAGCCCTGTTTGTGATAACCCCACACTGGAACGACCCAACATCCCTCAGCAGCAAATGGAGACAGACACTAGGAGCCAGTGGAAAGCGGGCCACGCTGGTTCCCTGAAGGACTCACTGGGACCTGGGCTCGTGAGGTTCTGTGGAACCGGGTTAGGCCTGCAGTCTCCATGGGGAGCCTGGGGTCTCGAGTTCTAACTTTGACGAGGGGCAGTGTGTGTGAGGTGGGAACTCCCCCACATTCAGGATGGGGACAGGCAACACAGGCCCCTGTAGTTCCCACATCTTACAGGGGTGAATCCTCAAACAAGGGCAGGTGCAAAGGCCTGGGTCCAGTTTGCCATGCTGAAACCAGAAAGGGAACGAACTCTTGAAGTCTTTGGTTAGGAGCACTGTATTAGTCAGGATCGAATTGGGAAACTGAATACATTCCAAGTATTTAAAGTAGAGGGACTATAATGCCAGGACTTGGTTTTGTGGGTGTTGGAAGAGCTGAGAAGGAAAGCGGGGGATGGCCAGGCTACTCAGAGATTGGCACCAGCAGGAAGCCACTGCCCCCAGGCTAGGGGGACGGAGGAGAGTGAAGACGTGGGCCAGTCTCAGAGGTGAACACTGGGGACATTGTGTAAAGCTGGGAGGGGTAAGAGGAAAACGTTGGCTCTTCCTCCTTCCACAAATGTGGGGCCAGCACCCTGGGACAGAGCAAGGATGGTACAGATGCCAGAAACGTGGCTGAGCCCTGAGCCCCGCTGTCTTCTCCCTCGCACTTGCCCTGGCCTGTCCACTGCCCTCGTGGCTGTGCTCGGGGTGGTTCTGGATCAGTCCTCCCCACCTGAGCCACTGTGCCTGGTCAGGGCTCTGCCTTCCCTGGGGCAAAGTGGGGCCCCAGGAGAGCTGGAAGGAAGAGCAGTGTGGGCGTGAGATATTCCTGGGACCTTCCCCGAGGGTTGTGAAGTGGAATTCACACCTGAAGCAGCACAGACCCAGTGCCCTGTCCACGCGAAACGCTGCTAAACAACGCGCCTTCCTTTCAGAACCTCAAGATTCAACGGTCTGTCGGAAGAGCTAGGGACGGCACCACCTTCCCCCTGAGTTTGAAACTGAAATCTAAAACCAGCAGCGAGGAGGCGAATACCGGCGAGGCTGTCCCCGAGCAGGGCTATTCGGCATCCGTGTGGGTGTTCTGCACCATCAGCGGCCTCATCACCCTCCTGCCAGACGGGACCATCTATGGCATCAACCACAGCTTTGCGCTGATGCTGTTTGGTTACGGACAGTCCGAGCTCCTGGGCAAGGTGGGCTTGTCTTGGGCCACCCGGCTCCTGTGGCTGAGGAAGCTGGTCTGTGCTCCACAGGGAGGGCATGTGTCTGTCACCAGCCTTTGTGCCAGATGAGCTGTCCAGCTTGCTGACTTTACCTAGGGGGAACCTCAGGCCTAGGAAGGGAGTTCCCTGCTCAGGGCCTCCAGGTTATTTCCCTAGACCATGACCACCCTCAGAGGGTCTCCAGGGTCGCCCCAGAGGAAGCAGAGGAGAGCTCTGCCTGGAAGCCTGTTCCCAGTGGGGTCTGGTCTGACTGGATCAGTGTTCGTGTCCTAATTGCAGGGACCGTTTCTCACCCATGGGCCTATCCATCCTGTCCTTGTGTCCTCAGAGCATGTCCTGTGGTCATCCTAGGAGGACGGGGTTTCTGTGGCCTCCCTTCCTCGGATTGGGCTCTGTCTGAAGTCCTTTGAACACGGAGAGGCGGGGCCTCCCACGCCCAGAGCAGAGCTCGTCAGGGCTCTGACTCGTCCTGTTTCCCCTCCACACTGCGCCGAGCAGTCCCGTTACTGTGAACAGCCGCTGCAAACCAATGCTGAAAACGGCCAGCATCACAGGAGTTGGCCACAAATCAGCCCTTTGGGCGGAGCTCAGTGGGGCAGCTCGCTCTCCTCCATGTGCTATCAGCTGGGGTGACTGTAGGCAGGGCGGTGCCTCCGAAGCCTTCTTCGCTCACACATCTGGCCGGCTGGGACAGTGTCGGGTTGGCAACTATAGCCCCTGCACATGGCTCAGGGTGCTGCTGGGTCTCTGCCCGATGTGACCGGGCGCCGAGAGCGAGCATCTCAGACGGCCTCAAAAGCCATGTGGTGTCACTTCCACAGTCCTCTCCTCGTCAAGGCGGTCCCAACAGTGGTTCTGGGCTCACTGGTAGGGGACACGGCCCCCCACTTGGTGGAGAAGGTTCATGGGGTGGGAGTGGTTGTACGTCAGCCTCCAGAGGCCACCTGACCCCACCTGTTCCTGACACCCGAGCCTGCCCGTGCCTGGGGCTCCAGGCTCCCGGTCGCAGGTGCAGGCCCCATGGCTCACCTGTAGGCTTTCGCTGAGCTATACCCAGGGCCGCCTGGGAGGGAGGGAGCCTCTGTCTCATGATGCACTGGGGCGGACACTGGGACCCAGCGACAGAACTTCCTAAGTTCATCTGAGGCTCCAAAAGAGGTCTCTGTTCTCTATTAGAGACTAAAAAGTAAGCTAAATTGTAGTTAAAATAAGTCAAATTTGAGTTAATTAAACAGCAGTTAGCATAATTCCTGGGTGGGGGCTTCCTGCAAGAGTCCTTCAGAGAGTTTCAGGTATGGGGGTGCCCGTTCCTGTGGCCGCGAGCAGCTGTCCAGGTGTGGGGCCACACGCGGGTTCAGAGAAAGCGTCCGTCCTGGCCGTCCTTCCTTGCTGGGGGCGTGCACCGCAGCTCTGGCCAGCCGTGAACCTCCCGGTGAGCCGCACAAGGTGAGGCGTTGCACACAGGCTCCCAGGCTCAGGCGCGTATGGGGCAAAAGGCTGGACGTCTGCTCAACAGATGTGTAGGTGTCAGTATAACTTGCCTCAGGGTGTGTTAGATTGGCCTTTTTCATAAGAAAATGGAGAAAATCATGAATTACTTGTCGAGTGTCAGAGGGGCTGCAGGCGGGGTGAAGGGCCATGTGCTCCAGGCCTTTCCTAAACTTGGGTGAGCCACACAGGGACGTGCCCACGGTGTTTTCATCTCTTTCAGCGCTGGGAGGGCTGGTCCAGTGGGTCAGTTTGGATCCTTCCCGGTTCTGAAATGTCACTACTTTGTTTTCTAGAATATCACTTTCCTGATTCCTGGTTTCTACCGCTGCATGGACCTGGCCTACGACAGTTCTTTACAACTGCCGGACCCAGCCGGCTGCCTGGACGTCGGCAGTGGGAGGGGCCCTGGGGAGACGCCCTCAGACCCCTGGCAGGGCTGGAGCCCTGGTGGGGCCCAGGGTAAGACATGTCCCCCCCACCCCCAAGTATGCACCTGTGGCCGGCAAGTCCCACAGGACTCTGCCACAGGGATGGCAGGAGCAGAAGGCCTGGAGTGCAGGGCTGGGACAGAGCCAGTGGGCGGTGTTTCCCAGTGCGACGTTCCCCTCTGTCTCTCATTGGCTCGTGTCTCCAGGGGCTGTGACTCTGTGCTCGTCTTACAAGTGTAGCAGCACTGAGACAAGGAACAGAAGACCCTCCCAGACTACCTCACTGTGTGCCCGGATCCAAGACACAATCAGCTAATTGGCAGTCTTGCTTTTTAAAGTAAACTTATGTAGTAGCTTTGTGTAGTTTAGGATTGAATTGACACAGCGTATCAGATTACACTTGACCCTTGAACAGCATGAGTGTGAACTTCAAGGGTCCACTTACACATGGAGTTTTTTCAACTTTGTGGGATTGGAAACTCGCCTACACAGAGGGGCTGCCTTTCTGTCAGGTGGGTCTCACGCTCCTGTGGCAGGAGACGGAGGTGATGAAGGAAAGACGGAGCAAGGGGCAGATTCTATGAATAGCAGAAGCAAGGCTGTGCCGGGGGTATGAGCCACATGGCCAGGTGGCCCCTGCGGATGGGAGCTGTGCTGCAGTGCAGGGCACTGAATAAACATGCACGTGGATTTAACATGGTCACAGAGGAAACACGTGACTGTCTGACAGCTGGTGAAAACGGCATGTGTCGGGCAGTGTTTAGTTTTCTGGGCTCCCTGTGAGATCTGTCAGCACAGCCTAGACCTGGGCCGGAAGGCCTGACTCCTTCCCAGTCGTGGCTCTGTGGGGCCTTGGGAGCTGGATTATAACATCTTGTCTTAAAAGATGTTTTGTTAGGCTGCTGACCCTATTTAAGATTCCTGCTTTTCTTAGGACATGGTTTCTCTCATTGTATCCGGGTTTTCCTGTTTGCAAACTCTCCTCTATTCAGGGTTTTCCTGTCACTGAGTACATTCCCTTCTCCCTCTTCCAGAATCCCAAATTCGTCCCCGCATATGCATGTGTGTTTACTGCGTGCTATTTGTAGAGTGTTTGGAGGGGAGGTCACAGAACTTCTGTTCCTCTCTCATTGTTTCCTTAGGATAAATTCTTAGAAGTGGAAGTTCTGGGTTTAAGAAATGAGCACTTTTGCCAGGTGTTGTCCGAAGTGCCCATTCAGGCAGTGGTGTCTTGCCTGCCCAGCGTACTCGTGGAGTGGGCTCCCTCAGCCAGGGGCTAGGATTCTTCCTAGCATTCTTCCTGATCCAGACTGTTTTCACTCATTTAGCCAAAAAGCATACACTGGCTCTCTGCTCTGTGTTAGATGTGCTGTAGGCAAACACCTGCTGTCATGGAGCTGGTGGGAGCAGCTGGGGCGCAGGGCTTAGGAAGCGCCCAGAGCTCCGGAGGGAAGGAAATGGGGAAGAGGGGTGTGCAGCCTTGGGACTTGGGTCAAGGAGGCCAAAAAAGCCTGGGAGACCAGGGTGCAGCGCTCTGGGACCCACACCCCACATGTGGCAGGGAGTCCGGGATGGCCGCCGGAGGGAGCCAGATGAGGAGACTGCAGGGCCTTGGGGCACATGGCAGGGACTTCGGCTTTTGCCCAAGTCAGATGGGAGCCCTCGGAGGGTCGTCGGTAGGTGGGGGATGTGCTCTGACTCAGGTGTTAACAGGGTCGTGCAGGCTGACTGCAGGGCCCCGGGCCAGGCAGCGGGGAGACCGGGAGGCTGAGAGGCTACTGGCTTGGACCAGGGTTCCTGTGGGTGGAGAGGAGCTGCTGCTTTGGGTCATGCTGTGAAGGTGGGGCCAACAGGAAGTTTTTAAGGTGAAGCTCTCCCACCCTTGTCCCCATGAATCACAGGGAAATGAGGAGATTCGCTTTAGCCTGTGATTAGAAAACACTTTTTGTTAATGTTGCTGCTAGATCCAAGGGTTAACATTGTGCTTTCTGGAGACCACGTTCTGCCGCAAGATGAGACCCTGAAGCTGATGGAAAGCCAAGAAGTCTTCACCAGGACCCAGACCCAGCTGAGAACTGGAGGCTGGCCCCCTCCCTCCCTCTCGTCCCAGCCTCCTCCTAGGTAAGTCCTTTGGTGGGAGGTTGCAGGTTTCCAGAAGTTGAGGCAAGTGCTAGGTAGATGAGGAACACTTTGGAGAGAACCGTTCAGCCTATCAGTAATAACAGTGACAGCTAATGTGTATTGTGCGCCCACTCTGTTCCACACACAAGAACTGTTGCGGTTCCCAGACCACCTGGCTGAGTCCTCACCAGCCTGTATGAGAAGGTCATTAAATATGAAATGTGTGATTTCAAATCAAAAGGTTATTTTATTATACATCAAACAAGAAGCAGTACAGTTAATCTAAGTATGCACCTAACCTATTGACACAGTTTTGTCATCTTAACAGTAGCCTGTTTACGCTAACTGCAAAGAAGCCTGGAGAGCGAATGGCAATGAAATCACAAAAGGTGTTCTCCACAGCTTGTTGAGAATTGAATATTTTTCCTTGCAAGAAGTGGTCCAAAGCCTGGAAGAAGTGGGAGTCAGTTGGCACAAAGTCTGGTGAATACAGTGGATGACACAGAGTTTCCAAGTCCAGCCTCTGTAGTTTGAGCAGCACTGTTTGTATGACATGGGGTCAAGCACTGTCTTGCAGGAGGATTGGCCTGTCTCTATTGACCAATTCTGGCTGCTTCATCACAAGCATCCTCATCATTTCATCCAACTGGTTGCAGTAGACATCTGCTGTAATTCATTGACTAGGTTTCATGAAGCTGTAGTGGATAATACCAGCGCTGGACCACCAAACAGACACCATTAGCTTTTTGTGATGAATGATTCCTTTTGGACTGTGTTTTGGCACTTCATCTTTATCCAACTATTGTGCCGACTGCGATTGTGAAAAAGAATCCATGTTTTATCACACCTAATGATACAGTATAGAAATGGTTTGCCTTTATGTCATGACAGCAAAGAAAGGCAAGCTTCAAACTTAATAGTATTTAGCTTACTAAGTATGGAATGTCCTGTTTTCTCAAGTATTAAGTTTGATAGTTGATGTCTCTGAAATTTTGCTCTCACACTTCTTGTTTTTATTGTGAAACTTGGTCAATTGATTACAGTGGATGTCTACTGCAACCAATTGGGTGAAATGATGAGGATGCTTGCGATTGGTCAATAGAGACTCTCCAGGCTTCTTGGCAGCTGGCATAAATGAGCTACTGTTAAGATGGCAAAACTGTGTCAATAGTTTAGGTACATACTTAGATTAATTGTACTGCTTCTTGTTTGAGATATGATAAAATTTTGATTCAAAATCGGATAGTTCATATTTAATGATGTAATATTATCCCCATTTTGTGGGTAAGGAAATGAGCCATTGGGAGCTCAGGAACATTTAGGTAGATTTCAGAGAACTGATCTAAGCATAATTTTATGATTTTGAAAATCATATGAAACTGTTCTTGTACATTTTAAGATAAGGTATTCTATTTAGTGTAAAGGAAGTTCATGTTAGAGAATTTAGAAAATTATGTAAAGCATTTTGGTGTGTTTTTAACCAGTTTTCTTTTTAAAAATATTTTTTGTGCTCAGCCCACAGTGGAGGGCCCAACCCTTGGATGCACATGTGGCCAGTGGTCCTTTCTCCACTCACCCCCGCAGGCCCCCTAGGTCCTCTGCCCCCAGCACCCCTGCACTGGGGTCAGAGATGTCCATCCTTGAACCTGACTTACGCTTTCCTTCCATCTGCCTGCTTTTGCTAATTGTTTTATCTGTGATATTTATCCACATGGTTGTTTTCCAGTCTCCTTGAAATTATTTTAAAAATAGGTAGTACATGAATATGTGGTTTCTGAAGTACAGAAGAATAGTAGTAAACAGTGAAGGTTCGCAGACCATCCCCCAGCCTCCCTTCTCCGGTCCTGCTGTGTCCCCAGGGGATGGCCGCCAGCAGTTAGACCATCTTTCTCGTGCATTTAAATTTACATGCATGTTGTATGTTTGTGTGTATGGGTATGTAGGTGTGCTCGTGTATCACTGCTGTCGTTCCTGTCACAGCTGGGATGACACTGTGCGTGTTGTCCTGATGCGTGGCGCGTTCACAGATACATCTGGAAGGCCTTTCTGTACGGTGTCTCCTCAGGACCAAAGCCTCCCAGGCAGTGCCACAGTTCATGCAGCTGCTCTCCCGGGCAGATGTCACAGCGTTTCCTGGGTGCTCGTCTACAGATGAGGCGCGAGAGCCCTGTGTGCGCAGGTGCCGTCAGCTGGGATGGGGTGGCGCGGCCCACGGTGCTCCTGGTGCTGGCTGCCGGGCTCCTTGCCGGTGTGTCCTGAGGGCTGGGAGGTCTCTGGACTCCCGCCAGGGTTTGCTCTGCCAGCCGCTCCCTTGGAACCCTGGACAGAGTTCGTCTTCTGGGACTTGGCTGTACGATGAGAAAGTTGCTCTAGATTAGATGATTCCTGCTGTTTCTATTAAATTGTACATTTTTGGACCTCACAGTTCTAAGAATCTAATGAGCATCCACTGCATGTTCAAGGTAGTTAGTTACCACAGAGGTTCATGCCTCTTGTTCACTCACGTGTCCACTTACTCGACAAACACATGTCATGCTAAAGCAGCCAGAAATGACAAGACTGGGAAGTGCGAAGGAAGTGGGGTATGTGGCGTGTTTTTTGAGTTCTAGGAACTGTGTGAGGTGCTTCCTCATAAGTTGTCTTCTTTAATTCTCCCGGTAATCCTGGGAGCTCAGTCTTACTATTATTTTTAGCAAATTGATGATAAAGCCAAGTGAACTGTTAGACTGTGGATCAGGTACCAGAAGAGACTCCAGGTGACGCCCTCAGACAGCAGGTGGGAGTCCCGGATCCCCACGGTGGCCGGGCCCAGCCTCCCTGCTGGAGGACGCGACCCCTGGAGCTGCCCTGGGCTCGGGTCCCAGCAGCTCAGGGACTGTGTGAACCCCAGCAGGTGAGTGGGGAGTGGGGTGGAGGTCTGCTCTTGAGGGTCACCTGGCAGCCACACCCCTCCCTCACTTCACATTGGCCAGGACTTAGTGACGCAGCAATGCTTGGCTTCCAGGGCAACTGTGGAATGTCCTCTTGTTTTCTGGGTTGTTGTCATGCTAAAAATCAGAGATCCTACGGGTTCACAGTTTCTTAACCAAAATTTTGAAGTCTAAAAAGCCCCAATACTGAAAGCTTTTTTCCCCAAATTTGATGCTGCTGTGATTGAAGATCATGCCAAGCTCATGGGAAGCAATTTATGGTTTCCCTCGACCTCCATGGTTTGAGTTTTCCTAGGCTTTGCTGCAGAACAGGGCAGGGTCTCCCCAGCCTGCCAGGGTCTCCCTGCAGATGACAGATGGCCTTTCTGAAATCTGGCCCAGGGGTTGTGGGTGGAAGGGCTGCAGATGCTGGGTGCCACCAGCAGTGGGCGCACAGGTGAAAGTGCAGAGCTGCCCGGGGCCTCGACATGCCCGTCCAGACTGCGGGCAGAGCTTGCTCCTGAACTTCTTGTCCTGGAGGTTGCCCAGACGCCTTGGCATGGGGCTTAGCCAGCCTCTTCTGTGCGGGTTCCTGCCTCTGCTGGCCGTGCAGAAGGACGAGCACTTTCCCAAGGCTGGCACGAGGCTCGTCTCTCGGCGTGGGAGGATGGTGAGGGAGACCCGGGCGCAGACGTTTCTTGCCCCTGCAGACCCTTACCCACCCCTCATTGCCCCAGAAAACTTCCGCTCTCCCTGGGAACCATGCTGACCATCCTTTCTCTGTGGGACGCATCTTTGTATCAGAACCTCCCTCTCTGTCCCCGTGAGCCCCGGTTGTGCTTTGGCTAGGTTGCTGACGTACATTTGTGCATCTGTTCCCCAGTGGGACAGGCATGGCTGTGTTCTGTCAGTCTGGTGCCCAGCGTCACACCTAAGCGGTGTGGACAGGTGTGGGGCTAGCCGGAGGCAAGTCTCGAGCCAGTCCCTCAGCTCCGAGGATTGGCCTGTTGCCTGTGGCAGCAGTCTCCTCACTGTCACCACGTGCTGAATGCTCTGGTGGGCGTTCTGTCCCAGCTCTCACGAACATGTTAACCTGCGACGCACAGGGCCCGGCCTCCGTGCTCCTCATCCTCCTCTGAGAGCTGCTTCCCCGTCGGCTGTGAAATCAGATGGTATCGCGGCCAGTCGCAGATTAGCACTGCAGAGTGTTCAGAATACTCTCCAATCACTGTCTCTTTGCTCCCACAGCTCCTCACGGCAGCTAGTGGGGCCTCCCCCGCATGGGCGGGCTGAGGCTGAGGCTGAGGCCGAGCTGCACAGCCGGCGGGGTGGGGCCTGGGTCACCGGAGGCCCCGGTGTGGAGTGAGAGAGCTGACCAGAGCCTTGAGCGTGTCCTCCTGTGCTTTGGTGTTGGGCTTTTGGTAGCACTCTCTGATGAACTGTTGCTAAATGTGGGTTTATCTGGAGAATATTTGAGAGTAGGTGCCTTATTTTTTAACTTGATGACAGCATTTAATTTTTATGTTATAAATTTGTGGCATTAAATGCTTTGTACTTGTCTCTAACGGGAAATCGAGGTGATCCCTCCTTTTGATTCCTCTGTGGCCCTGTGTCATCCATATTACCGTCCCCAGGGTGGACACCATTTCGGAAGGAAGCCCACCAGCCCCCGGTGAGCAGCCATTCCCTGAGGACCAGCAGACCACTGCTGGGGGGAGAGAGGAACCTGCAGCGACAGAGAGCCTGGAACAGGATCTTCCGGGAGAAAGCACGTCTACACTAGTGGATGCAAAACCGCTTGCTTCCAGCGAAGCCTCTGAAACTCCAGTCCCAGCCGAGGACAGGAGCAGTGACTCAGGAGTGCGTGGCCTGCGTCAGGAGGCTCAGCTGGAACTGGTGGGGCTCAGTGGTCCCAGCGGTGCCAACACCTGGACCCATGCCACGGCCGAGCACCAGGCCTTGGGGCAGCTGGCAGGGGGCAGCCTTCCCATGCACTGCCCTCAGCACGGGGGCGAGTGGGGCCTGCAGCGGCGTGGTGGGGACTCGGCTCCCAGCCCCTCGGAGGCAGCATGTGTCTCGTTTGGGACTCTTACTGTGGATGAGCCGTGGCCGGGAGCAAAAAATGACCGAGAGGAGCTGCAGACTTGCTTAATTAAGGAGCAGCTGTCCAAGTCGAGCTCTGCTGGAGCCCTGGGCATCCCCTACGTGGAGCTTGTCTCAGCAGAGCAGCCGCTGTTCACGGCCTCTGTGTCGTCCTGTGATCTGGGAGGCAGAGATCTGCAGGGCAGCCGCGCGGGCAGCTCCTCAGCGTGCTACGCCTTGGCCATGGACCTCCCCGGCGTCCTGCAGGCAGCGGAGGCACAGGAGGCCAATGCGAATTCATTTTCCTGGAACTTTAAGGAACTGTTTTTCAGCAACCAGACAGACCAAACATCCTCAAATTGTTCCTGTGCTACGTCTGAACTCGTAGGGACACCCTCTCCTTCGGTGGTGGGCTCTGATTTAGACGTGGGCAGTCTCCATGGGCAGAGATCAGATGCTCTAGATAACAGAGAGCTGTTACTGCTGACTGGCACCTGTTTTGAGTTTGGTGAAGGGCAGCGGTTCCGCGGCAGCTGCCTGGGGCATGATCAAACAGAACCGTCTGAGATTGGCTTGGCATCCTCTGAGCATTGTGGAGCAAGTGACAGAGAAAGCCCAGACTGCATCCCACCCACGTCAGACGCCAGCCCCAGGGATGTGCACTCGTCAGCAGAAGAGCCGAGGCTGAACGTCCGGGTCACCTCCACGCCTGTGACACCCGGGGCTGCTGGCCTGCAGCGGGAGATCCAGGAGGGCACCTACTCAGGGAACTGCTACCATCGTGATGGCCTGCAGCTGAGTGCGTCCCAGGCCCGGGGTCGGGGGCGGGGGAGGGAGGAGAGTGTGCGGCTAGGAACACAGCACAGGAGGGGCAGGGCTTCCTGGTCCTGGGGTCTGACAGGTGTCACTGCTGAGTAGTTTTGGCAGAAAGTACATGTTGAAGGATGAAGCTTTATCATCCACCTCTTGCAAATTAAGACTACATATGTGTGTGCCCAGGGAGGGCGGAGCCAAGGCCCCTGCCCCTGCCCCTTTCTCTTCCTCAAGGAGCTGCTCCCTCGGAGGGAGGTGGGGAGAGTCCCCTGGGATCAGAAGGGGCGATGCATATGGCCAGCCTGTGTATGTGGCTTCAATTTAAACCACTCACTTTCTGAAGGCAGAGGGCCTGCTTTGTGCAGGGTCACGTTGAGTACAGGTTTCTGGGCTTTTCTGAGCTCAGGAGTGGTCTGCGGTGTGGCCTCCTGGCTGTGTGGGGAGGTGTCGCCGTCGCGGGTCCACAGGCCGTGCTGCTGCTGCGGTGCTGTCTCTACTGTCCCCGGCGGCTCTCTGTGATCTTGACTGTTGTGGGGCATGGGCTTTCCCGTCACAAGGCTGCTGCCCACCTGGGTCAGTGGAGGGCTGTGCACTCTCTCCTTCTCGCCCTCAGGTATACAGTTTGAGGTGAAGCGGGTGGAGCTCCAAGGCTCCATGCCCCTGTTCTGCTGCTGGTTGGTGAAGGACCTCCTCCACAGCCACCGGGACTCGGCCACCAGGACCCGCTTGCTCCTTGCCAGCCTGCCCAGCTCTGCCCACTCCATGTCCGAGCTCCCCGGATCCGGCCTGGGGGAAGTGGGTGTCTGCAGTCAGCTCCTGCCTCGGATTCGCCTCTTACTGTGTGGCGAAAATTCCAGTTGGCATTTCTCTCTCTCTTTGCTTACTCGGGGATGGGGATAGGGTCTTTTTGTGGCTTTTTGACACTGTCTTTAATACCCTGTGTAAGTATGATGCCACACGTAGGACTTTAAGTCTGTGTGTGCTGTGTGTGGTGGGGCGTGAGCACGTTTTGGCACGTGTGCCAGTTTGGATTGATGTGCAGAGGCTGCCTGGAGTGCCCCATGGAGAGAGGTTCTCAGGCTGGGTCCCCGTGGGCACGGGAGGACGGGGTGTGGGGCACGGGGCATACCTGTGGCAAGTGGGCGGCTGCTGGGGACACCTGTGTACGTGGCCGCCTCCTCTCCGTGGTGCAGTCAACGTGACCCCTCAAACCTTCCTTTGCATGGCAGATGCTCAGAGCCAAGCCCTGGTTTGAGGAGTCCCCCCGCGCTGTGGAGCTGGAGGGGCTGGCGGCCTGCGAGGGAGCATTTTCCTGCAAGTACAGCACCCTGAGCCCGCTCGGCAGCGGGGCCTTCGGCTTCGTGTGGACCGCGGTGGATAAGGAGGAGAACAAGCAGGTGCGCTGGCTTTTGGAGGGACGTGGGGCCGGCGCCACTTCCAATGGCTCCTGACTTTTGGTCTCTGTTCTCCAAACCTGGGATTTTCAGTGGGATGGGAGGAGTCCTCCACGTGTAGCACCAAGAACCCGGCCTGGTGTGTGGGCGGTTTCAAGGAGGCCTCTCCCAGTAGTGCACACGCTGACACCAGGGTTGACGTCCTGTCAAGTTTTAGATTCAGACCTCGTCCTGGCCAGGCTCAGGGGTCAATGGCCAGCTACGTGTTGAGACGCATGTCTGGATCCCCTCCCCGCCCCGCCCCTCCCTTTCCCTCGGAGCCTGGGGCTTGCACCACTCTCCCACTGCCGCCTGGCAGGCCCACACCTCTCCGGCACTGCAAGCTCGCACTTAAATGTAGACAAGACCTCCTCCACTCGCCTGGGGAAGAACGTCTCCAGCAAACAAAGAAGCACGCAGGCTGACCAACTAACGCTCTCGTCCTGGGTTCCCGGAATGACCTCTGTTTAGAGCTCCTGCCGGAGCAGCCCTCCGGATGCTTGGAATGCTGCCAACTGCTGCTCCCCTGCCTCCCCAGCCACTATGGCCGTTCTTACACACTCCCGTCCACGTGAGTTTTGGAACTTACAGTCCCGCCTGCCCGAGTCCTGGGATTTGTAGCTCCTTGACAGTTTGTGATTTGGAGGATTGACATTGGGACAGTACCCACTTTCCAGCTCAGAAGTCTCTGGGAGCACCGTCAGACCGCCCAGGCGTCTAACCGCCGGTTCCTGGGCAGGTCGTGGAGTACCGTCAGTGGGATCCTTCCTCCCCTGCGATTCCTCATCACCTGTTGCTGGAACATACCATAGACCGCTGTTTGGGTTGATAGTATCATATGTCTGTATCAAAGTCTTCCTAGTTCTACTATTTCTTCAATTTTAGTCTCTAATATGTCCCGTCCCGCGGGACACACAGCGTGGGGTGGCAAGGGGCGGACTACCTGCCGGTGAAGAAAAAAAGGGGAGGGAGAGAGAGAGAGAAAAAAGGAGAGAGAGAGAGAGGGGGAGGGAGAGAGAGATGGGACAAGAGACACACAAAATGGAGGCAAGACAAAATTCTGATCAAGCCTCAGCGTTTATTGTCTGGTGCTTGCTTATATGCCCTGGGAAGGGGGAAGGGTAAGTTCAGGGGCCGTGACATTCGCTGATTGGTGGTAGACAGGTGATGTGAGGGAGCAGGGGCCACTGGTCTTTGCGCGCGCAGGAAAGGAAGCGCTGGAATGTCCAGGGGAGAAGGAAGAAGGAGGAAGTAAAGGCTGGCATAAATGGTTGCCACAAGCTGCCTTTTCACGGCCATGTTGGCTCCCAACAATTTACTTGGATTTTATTTTTGTAAATGAGGGTTGCTTAGCTGCCCTGTCACTTTGACATCATTTGAGTTTGCTGATGTCAGTTTGTCAGTGAAGATATTCTGTCTAACTCAAGGGCAGGCATCCCTATGTTTCTTGTCAGGGAACATTGCAGGTGTCTTTGAAGACCTCAGAAGCATAGAGAACAGAA
>CAUYSK010063512.1:0-23571 GCA_963575035.1 Avahi laniger | reverse complement strand
GTCAGAGGATTACATATAGTATAATTTCATTCATGTATAAGGAAATATATATTGAGATATTCTTTTTTTTTTTTTTGGAGACAGAGTCTCTCTTTGTTGCCTGGGCTAGAGTGAGTGCCGTGGCGTTAGCCTAGCTCACAGCAACCTCAAACTCCTGGGCTCAAGCAATCCTCCTGCCTAAGCCTCCCAAGTAGCTGGGACTACAGGTGCAAGCCACCACACCCGGCTAATTTTTTGTTTCTATTTTTAGTTGACTGGCTAATTTTTTTTCTATTTTTAGTGGAGACAGGATCTCACTCTTGCTCAGGCTGGTCTCGAACTCCTGAGCTCAAGCAATCCTCCCGCCTCGGCCTCCCAGAGTGCTAGGATTACAGGTGTGAGCCACCGCACCTAGCCGAGATATACTTTTTAGTAATATAAATATATGGGAAACTATAAAGGGAGTCGGGATGGTGATTATCTCTAAAGGAGAAAAGAAGAGAAGTGGTTCCAGGAGTGGCATACAGGGAACGTTAATGGTAATGTTCAAAGTTAATGATAATGGTTGGCAGATGGTGTTTGTTTCTTTAGTCTCTATACTCTGTTCACATTTATAAATATTTATCCAGTTTTAACAGAAAGTTAAGATGAATTTAGGAAGGTAAAGAAGTAGAGACAGTGACTAAAGAAAGTTCTTTTGAAAAATTGTGCTATAAAGGCCGGAATGAAATAAAACAATAGTTAGAAAAGAATGTAGGGATAATACTATTTTTTTTTAACATGGTAGCTTCTATATCAGGTTTCTACTTGATAGGAACGATCCAGGACAGTGAGATAACTAATGACACAGGATAAAGTGAGAGATATGAAAATGAGCAAATCCTTAATGAAAATATTGCTAAATGTCTTTGTAATACTAGAGTTTATATATATATATACATACACACAAAATATATATACATTTATAATATTAGACAAAAATTTAAACTAGGAAACAGTAATGAATATTAGCCACTATTTTTCAAATTATGATCTGTGAATCACTAGTTGTTCCTCAGGGGTCTGAAATATTTGGAGAGAAAAATGGAAACAATTCAGTTTACATATTTTTTATAATTGTGAAATGTAAGATTAATTTTGATTTCCACAGAAATCTCATCATTATCATCTTAATAACCATTACATTCTTAAAAGCTGGGTAGGGGTCCTAAGACCTGTATTATTCCATAAGAGTACAAATCATCTTTGCTAAAGTATTTTCATGTCATTTGAATATTATTTATATCTGTTAAATTTGAATTTTTTTGTGTGTTGCATTATATTCCCCAATCAAAAAAATAAGTGGCTCAAATTTGGTTTTCTAAAGCCTAAGGTATCGATAAAAAATAGCAACATAAATAACTCATAATAAATGTTAAGCCTAAATCTAGGACAGGACTCTAATGCAAATGGAATATAAATCTGTGAGAGTGATAATACCACAGAGAGGCATTAAAAAAATGTTATAAGGACATACAATAGCAACTTTCTAAAATGAGATTTTCTTTTTTGAAGTGGCAATTCATTTACCCCACATTCTTCTGCATATTGACTACTTTGAAACTTTATCAAATAATGACAGGAAGCCATGGAAACTTTTCAAACAAAACATAAAAATCTCTTTGGTAAAGGAATAGAATCTTTTTAAAAAGAACACAAAATGATACATGAAACTAAAGATTTTTGTTCCTAAAAGAGAAGAAACAAAAACTATAGAGATACCATTCAGGGATTCTGTGTCCTCATAGCAAAAACATTTTTAAAAGATAAACTATTGCTGAGAGATTTATAGAAGTAGACACACAGATGATAAGCATTATATTGAAAGGGAGGACAGATCAGACAATTTCCAAAATGTATTTACTGTATGACACCTTGGGACATCACAGAATAGAAAAGGCATACGATATAAAGAGAGTAATTGCTGTTACATTTGCACACAGCAGATATTTTACTTTACTGCTGGATAAGTGCACTCAATGGCAGAGTCCAAATCAGCTCTGGTATATGTGCTACGCACATGAGGAGGGATAGCAGACAACTTTTTATGTTTTATCACTGAAACCATCATACTACAAAAGATTATGTTTTTTCCAATTTAATAGAGTTATTTTGTAAATTATGATACAGACTGGGAAATGTGTGTGGAAATCAGTTTTGAGAGAGAATCAGTTGTTTGTACAGCAAGGAAAAGCTTTGTCAAGCAACAAGAGTATTACACTGACTGCAAATCTATGTCCTGCTTTTATTCACAGAAGAGAGCTGGTGGTTAAAACATATGAGCATGATTCAACGTTAAAGAAATAGTGTAAATGTAAGTGCACTCAGTTTTTGGCCACAGAGTATAGTGTTGTGGAAAAGTAGAGCAAATATAAAAATATTAAAAAACAAATATAATATATAAAGAACAATTACAAGTATTTTTAAATATAAAATGCGAAGAACTTCTACTTCTCAAACCGTTAGGTATAATAATGCACAACAACTTAGCAAGTGACACAGCTCTAAAAGTAGTCTTCGGTGAACAATCTCTTAATTCCAGATTACATGCTTAATCTGAGTATTCGGAACCAACATCCAACAAATATTTGCTGCCTTTCCTCAAAGTTATAATTTTGGTTATATTTTTACAATTTAAGAGAAATAGAGATGAGAAAAGAATATTATTGGATATAGAATGAAGCTACAACATTCAACTTATTATATTTACTCATCATTGAGCTAAATAAAGAACCTTTAATATTGCAAACAGTATATACTGATATAAAAAATACTGTGATTTTTTGGTTTTTAAAAATTATGATGAAGTTTTTATACATTTACCTAAAATTGGTGGGTGGCTACCATGTATAATGAATGCACAGTGGTGGTACATGCATATTATAATAAAAGTTTTGTAACAGAGGGAAAAGCCTAAAAAGGGGTAAAAGGTTTTATGACTTATCTCTTTAACAGCCCCACAGTATTTTTGGGAATTAAAATCTGCATACCGCCTGAGGCCAGTAATCAGAGGCTCAGGGTAGTGTCCTTTGTTCTTTGTGCCACAAGAGATGGCTCAATGGAATCGTCTGGGCAGAAGGAAGGAGACTCTCCCTTCACTGCATATGGGTTGATCAGGACCACCAACTATTGTTAAATACCAATAGCTCCAAACTGAAAAGTCCTTTTAAAAGCTCCGTATTTTAAGATAGGACGATGGTACTTTAAGATGCCAAGTCAGCCATTCTCCTCATTTGCTGGCAAATTAACTAAACTTCCCTTTCCTTCTCCTCAAACCACTTGTCCTTATTCTTATGATGCAGCTTTGGAGACAAGGGCCAAACTTTCTGTAACAGTTTTAAGAAATATTGGTCCAAGCATTCATTCCCCCTGTATAATAAAATGCAGGTCTTTTAAAATCTTACTTCCAAGTAGATAGTAAATGTGCTAGTATATACATCATTTCCAAGTCAGCAAAGTTTTAGGCATCTAAATTTCAACACCAACACCAAAGTAGATCCTGTAAATAATTTAAACATAAAAATAAAAAAATACAACTAAATTTTGGATTGCAGTAAAAAATGAAGTTATAATGCCTATGGTACGTTTTCAAAATATGTTTCTATCAAACTATAGGACATCATTTAATGAGAGTTTGAAACATTAAATAGTTTCCATTATGATGTTTATCTGTTTTCAGGAGCTTCCATTATGATGTTTATCTGTTCCCTTCAATGCTCAAATATAATACACTATCAGAAAATGTTATATCTTTTCACATACTATAGTTATTTGTTCAAAAGTAATTTAAGAACAGTAATTTCTCTAAGTATATCTGAGGTATATGCTATTAAATTTTTTTAGTTGATTTGATAAAGTGCTCCTAAGACTGTACTTTTATTTATATTCATCTTTTCTTTGCGGTAAAAGTTGAATCCTGATAAAAATTTCTGTTTGAACATGTTTATAAATCTAACATACTTTACAAAGCTCTACAAAACCGCCAAAACCACAATGAAACATCAGCAGTACAACCAGGAGATGTTATCAGGTTCAATTACGTCAATGAGGTTTTATTTCATTGTTCTCTATGTAGCCAAGAAAGAAAAACATACATGTGCCTTCAAATCAAACTTACAGAATGGTTATATTTATGTGAAATTTAAAAGAATACTTATTATGGTAAAGCTCTGAATTAACCGTTACAACATCCTGTATTTACTTATTTCTTAAATTTCTTAATGACATTTTACTTGAGCTTCTAATGAAATTATTGAATTTCAGTATTTCCAACTTTTTACATACCTTCTAACTTAGGCCCAATGAAGAATACCACTTAACTCTTTGATTGTGTTTATCAAACATAAATCAAAAACATAAAATAAATGGACAGCCAGAAAGTTAAATTAACTAAAGCTGTATTTTCTAATAGTTTAAACTGCGAAGATACTAACCTTGACCTCTATGTGACAAAGAAGGAACCTCATTCAGAAAAACTGAGAAGCAGAAAAAAAGATGGATGTGTGGGGGCACAGGGCCGGGGACTAGCATTACTTAGAAGCTAATCTCATTTACTGTTCTTTATAATCCAATAATACGATGATGGTTATGGTGACTCAGATCTCATGCTATGTACCAGGAGTATGGTAGGCAATTAATACATACTGTCTTCTTTAATTTTAACTAGAATTCTCTGTGGTAAGCCTTATTTCCCCATTTTACAAAGAAAAAACAGAGACTTCCCAAAGTCACACGACAAGTAGCAGAAGACAGAATTTAAATCTAGATCTGCCTAACTGAAAACTTTAAGGATTATTAACCATTATGCTATACCATCTTATATTTGCCATTTACTAAACACTGCTATGTGCTACTAATGTGGCACTGCCCATTCTCTTAACCCTAATCATTCTCTCAAAGTAGATTCTTCATTAAAATATTTTTATTTGAATTGCCTTTGAATGAATTTTATTTCTTACAGGGCCCCTAAATAAATACATCGATATTACAACTAAGTTCTGCCATATGTCAGCTAGTAAATGGCAGAGCTAAAATCTGAATGGAGGTTTATCTCCTTCCAATTCCATTCCCTTCTACTATGCCAAAATGTTAATAATTTATGCATTTTATAAGACCTTTATTTACAAAAATGGAAAGTACCTATCTAGACTTTGGTTTTACTTATAAAACCATCAAATTACCCCCCAATACCTGTAACATATGCCCTGCATTTCATTTTGTTACTACAGATGAACTATATGAGCTCCAGTCTACAACTATCCTTTCCGTAAATGCAGTAGATCCCATCACCTCTTCCCTACTTAAGGATCTGTCACCAGCAAATCCTTCTCTCCTACATCATTTTTTCTCTCTCTACTAAATCATTCCAATGAGATTATAATGATTCTGCAATTTCTCACATCTGACACACACACATCACACACACATATATCTTATGATCATACTCCTAACCCAGCTACTATCCCATTTCTCTGCTCATCTTTAAAGCAAAATTCCCCAAAAGAGTTGTCTTTATCAGTTATTTCCAACTCTTCTCTCATTCTCTCTTGAGCTGACTCTAATCAGGCTTTTGGCTCTTTCTCATCAAATCTCATGTTTTTAAATCCAATGGTCAAGTCTCACTCTTTATACTTCTTGATCTATCATCATTTCACACAATTTAACACTCTTCCTCCCTGAAATCACTCTTCTCACTTGGCTTCCACAATATTACACTCTCCAGATTTCTTTCCAATTCACCAGTCACCGCTTCTCAGTCTTCTCTCTGGGTCTTGGTCAGCATATTTTGATGTTTTAACATTGTCGTGTCCCAGAGCTAGGGCTTTGGACCTCTTCTCTTTTTTATGTCACCTAGCCTCATGGCTCTAAATATCTTCAATAAGCTAATGACTCACAACTATACATATCTTCTCTCCAGGCAGAAGAATTATATATCCAATTACTTACTTAACATCTCCACCTGGCTATCTAACAGACATCTCAAACTCAACATGTCCGAAACTGAACTGACCCTCCCTCCAAACACATTCTACCCACAGTCTTCCCCCATCTCAGTTAATGGCAACCCCATTGTTACTTTGCCAAAAACATAACTTTCCTCTTATTCACACCCCACATTGGTAAATCTTGTTATCTCTACTTTCAAAATACATAAACAATATGAATACTTCTATTTCCATTACTCCCACTCTAGCCTAGGCTACCATGATCTCGACTGGATTATTACCATAGCCTCCTAAAAACTCCTTGCTTCTCCTCTTGCCTAAGTATAATCTATTCTCAATAAAGCAATCAAAGTGATCCTCCTAAAGTTTAAGTCACATCATGTCACTTCTCTGCTCAACAGTCTCCACTGACTTCCCATCTTAACCTGAGCAAAAGCCTAAGGTTTTAACAACGGCCCATAAGGCCGTCTCCAAGCCCCTCCAGCTACACTGGTTTATTTACTGTTCCTTGAACATAGCAGGCAACTTCAATAAGGATTTATTCCCTTCTTCGTTTTTTCTTAATGAATTCAAAAGGAAGTAACAACATAACACTGTTATCTGGTGTGATTTTCTGAAGCCGTACTGATAACTCAGATTTTATAAAGTAGCACTTGAAATGCATACATAAGTTTTTGTTCCCTGTCAAGAAATACAAAACCAAAAAGAAAGATATTTAAAAGGACAGGGGATAAACATGGGTTGAACGAGCAAAATAAAAAACTACTGAAGTCATACATTGTTTGAAATACATAGAACTTTAATCTATTTAAGTTATCAATTACTTAAATATCTGTATCCTATTGATGAAGTAATAAGCATTTAAAAATTTTTTCATTAGCTCTTAGGAGACTGTTCTATTTATTTTTTTCGATGTCCTGAAATTCAGTAAAACACCTCACTATTTTTAACCTTAAAATTTTCAGAACAAATATGAATTTATAAAACAGCCTACATACCATGGTCTAATTGATGGGCTAAGGGAATTTAAACACAGAGAATCATTTTTGAAGTATAATATGAAATAATCTCTATTTTACCAGTATTCTTAATCTCTTATTCTCTCTAGGTATTTTCAAGTTCTTACCTACCTACTTCTCTTCTAGATTTCCTGTGTCTTTCTGGATATATTGCTTTGCCTCAACTGGTTTCTCTAACCTATGGATGAGCAAACTTTTATCTCCATCCCTGACACAGCTTCTACATTCCACTAAGATACATATATTTGGGGGAAAGTGTCAAAAATAACTAAATAAATTGGGATTGTAAGCCTTTAAAGAATATAATTTCCACTTTCCTCTTACCTGAATAAAATGTTTTCTTTTTAAGTTATAATAAAATTTTCAGCATAATTTTAACAAGTAAAACATTCGATTTTTAACATCTTATATTTAAAAGACCTTGCTAAAACAATTAAACAAGTTAGGATTACATGAGAAATATCCTAAGACATATTCTAGAATTGCAAGCATGGGCAAAACCAAAAGGAAAAAAAATATGCTCCCCACTTCAATAACAGGAATATTCTACAAACTTGGCTCTGGGTCTGGAAAGATAACCTTAAAACGAGATCACAAGGCAAGGTTCTTTTGAAGAGATTTAAGATTAGCCTAAATTAGTAGTTTCATGACCAAATCAGAGATACCCTCATCTATACATACTACAACTCAGGTTGTCTGATGCGACAGCCCAGGCTCTCAAACAGTATACTATACTACCTTCCACTGAGTTATAACACAGAGGAGGCTGGGTTGCTTTTTTCCCCCAATCAGCTCTACACAGCTCACAAACTAAAAGATCCACATAAAACAATGACATTCAAGTAAAACAGAGGAACAAGTTGGTCCTAGGTGGGCATACCTTCTGACTGACAAAGCAAATAAAACATAAATTTTTTTCTCTGATTTCCTTTGTAATTTATCTGGGGACAGACAGATTATATTATTATATCATATATTATTATATATAATCTTAATAGTTTAAGATTAAGAATGATGAGCCAACCAGAGACACCAAATTTACTGGTTAAATAGTTACATATCTGTATTGAGGACAAATTAAAAAGAACACATTCACATTCTCTGTTGGCAGTCCCTTTGTTTAGAAATTTTGCTCCTTTGGCTCTTTTGATATCCATGTTTCTCTAATGTGTTTAGATAAACACTGACCTTTGATTTCCCAAATAACACAATGGAGAATACTAACGGTGTTTCACCATGGACAGAGATTATATTTCATCATCAATCTGTAATGTATGCCCAAAGAGCAGTACTAAAGAAGGCTAGAATTCTCTTCTGTGAAAAGCTTAGAAATTCTCTGCAAGGGCTCAGCTCCAGGCTGAAACTCCTCCTCGGCAGTCTGACCACCCTACTGACCTTTGATCATTAGAATTATCAGTGTCAGTTACGGGGCCAAGACCAATCTGTTCAAGTTTCCCATTTTTGGACACAAGGTAAAAAACATTATAGGTAATATCTAAATGTGTTGTGGTCATGCATTTGACAGAGAATAAATGGTGAGTATAACCTTTTAATCAGATTCTGTCTTTGAGTATCCTCAAATTTCTATCTCACTGCAATTAAACTAAGACCTACCACAAAGAAGGGAGGCACTCTCAAGTCTGGCAAACCATAATCAACAAAAGAGAACGAAAACTTGTGTGTTTATTATACCAGGCACTCTACTGGGAGCTTTATAATATATTATTACATTCAACCTTCATATTCATTCTGTTAGATTAGTATTATTATTCTGATTTTATATATAATGAAACTTAAATGGATTAAGAAACTTGTTGAATGAATAAATGACTAATTTTTAAAATTTCTCTTTCCCCATTTCAATCTAATTCAATCTAGACATTTCTGATTTTTTTCTCACCACCATATTTTTCACATTTATATCATTTTCAACATCCTCCAATCAATTTTCCTCTCTTACAGTTCTATCCACTTCATACAATAAAACCAATCTTCAAAGCCATTTATATCATGTTACTCCCCTATTACACATATCAGAGTATACTTGAGCCAAAGGGAATTTAGAAGTCAACAATTCCAATCTTCTCATTTTATAGATAAAGAAAACCAGGACCCAAGTGTTGATTTTTTTTGTCTTTCTTAGCTCTGTGCCTAAACTCACTCAACTAAAAAATCCACATATAGGCAAACATACAAGTGAAACAAAAGAGCTATTTGGTCTTAAGTGAGACAAGCCTTTTACAAAGGAAATATAAATTTATACTTCTACCAATTCATTTTTCCAACCAAACTCATATCTGATTATCCCCTCAAACCAACTGTGGGGATGGGATCTAGCAACAAAAATCTACCTACCACTTTCTTCATCTTACTGGGACCTTCCTATTTTCCTTGGTTTCTATTCTCTACTTCCTATTTCTTAATCCCAGTTAATATCTGACCTCTTAAAATAGAAGAAATAAATACAGGCCACCATGGAAATACAATGATGTTTTTGAAAGCAGCAGATTCAAGTTTACTAAGAAAGTAACAATCAGAAATTAAGTTATTCAATTTGAATAAGCACACTGCCAATATTGCAAAGATTCAGGACCATAAATAAAGAACTCACTCATTCTGCTAAATGGCTACATCTCCAAAGCAATAAAAGGCATTTCATACAAAAAGAAAAGTAGCACAGGTATGTTTAAGAATATTTTATCACTTGTATGAAATTAATAACTCTTCATGGATAAAATTTTAAATATTTAACAGAGACACATTTGTTAGGCCCTTACGTGACTTTATTTTAGAACTCAATATTAAATTTAGGTATATAGATATTAAAGAAAATTAACATAAAAGCATCAATGCAGATTTAAATTAACCAAAAAAAGAAACTGAAAAATCAATTTATATTAACAAACTAATCTTTTTCCATTTAAAATGTAAATTTACCATTTTTTATTTTGTATTTTTATTGGTCAGGCAGAAATTATTTAGGTTGCCAGCAGTATCTATTTAACACTGTTAGGCATTAGCTGAGTAAATAAGTTTTGTCATGGTAACTGTGCTTAAAATTAAGCAAACAAAGATACTAGCCCCATAGCAACTTGATTTAAAAATGAAAACTGGGAACTCTTGTCTATAAAAAGAAAAAATTAGATTCCTCAGAGATCATCATGGTATCCTAAACTTATAAAACAAATGTACTAAAGATTTTATGCTTTGCATAAGCAAAATGACTCTTTTTCAACAAATTTTAAACATACAGATAAATTTAATACTACATTGTAAGAAAAACTTTACAAAGTAGAGGACCACTAAACACTAATTTTCCATGTATAAAACAGTAAAAATCTGGGAATTATTTAACACTGAATTGACTGTTATTATAATGTAACATGGATCAGCTAAAGAAACTGACAAATCAAAATCAAGCTTCAAGTAACTTCTAGAGATCCTATCTAAAACAAGAGCAACTACTAACTACTGTTCAGTGTGGAATAACTTATTTTCCCAAACACTGAACTTTCTGGTAGCACCACACAAATAAAAAATTACCAAATAGCATAGAAAAAGAAACCAGATAGTCATATTAAGGTCTGTCAATAATCAGTGTACTAGTAGATTTTTTTATTTTGTTTTTGAGACAGAGTCTCACTGTGTTGCCTGGGCTAGAGTGCCGTGGCATCAGCCTAGCTCACAACAACCTCAAACTCCTGGGCTCAAGCGATCCTCCTGCCTCAGCCTCCCGAGTAGCTGGGACTACAGGCATGTGCCACCATGCCCGGCTAATTTTTTCTATATATTTTTAGTTGTCCAATTAATTTCTTTCTAATTTTAGTAGAGATGAGGTCTTGCTCTTGCTCAGGCTGGTTTCGAACTCCTGAGCTCAAACAACCTGCCCGCCTCGGCCTCCCAGAGAGCTAGGATTACAGGCGTGAGCCACCGCGCCAGGCCTTAACCGTGTTTTTGCTTTCCCCAGTCTCAGTAACTTGCAGTCAACCATGGTTGGAAAATATTACATGGAAAATTCCAGAAATAAATAAATCATAAGTTTTAAATTGTGTATAGTTCTGAGAAGCATGATGAAACCTCATGCTGTCCCACTCTGTCCTGCCCAGGTTGTGAGTGAGTCATCCCTTTGTCCAACATATCCACACTGTATACATTACCTGCCCATTAGTCACTTAGTAGCCATCTCAGTTATCAGATCAAAAAAACATAATATATGTAGGGTTTGGTACTATCTACTGTTTCAGGTATCTCCTGGGGGTCTTACAATGTACCCCCCACAGATAAGGGGGGACTACTGTACATTTTTCCTACTTTTATGAAGTAGGTATATGTAATTGTATCCTAAACATTAAAAAAGTTAAAAATTTGATTATATGTCTCTTGTCTCTTTGGAGAAGTGGATACATTTCTATGGAATCCAAGAAAAGTGAAAAAAAGAAAAAAGTAAAAGTGCAAAGGAAAAGAGACTAAAATATTTTCTAAATAATTTCCTGACATTACATTTTACTTTTAACATGTGGATGTTTTTCTGCACCTAGATTTTATTAAATATAGTTTCTTTTATTTATGATCCCAAGAAGAAAAATTTTAGTACCTTATCTATATTTTTCATTCTGTTCTCTGATATTCATTCTTTCTATTGAATGAATGCTTTTCTTGAGTGTTTATTTAAAAAACATTTGTTCAGCATTTAATATGTGTTAGGCATTGTTCCAAACACAAGGAATACAGAGGTGAATAGACCAACTGTACTCATGGAGCTTACAGTCTAGTAAGGACAAATAAACAAAATAAATCATAAAGCAAATAAACAAAAATATAACAGGTAGTGAAAAGTGCTATGAAAAACAATAAGGCAGGGCAAGGAGACAGAGAGGAACAAGAGACGATTCCCTGGATAGAACAGTCAAGGCAGACTTCTCTGAGGAGCTAATATCTAAGAGCAGACATTGAAAGAACTCAGTGAGCCATGCAAGCGTCTGAAGGAAAAGCTCTCCAGACAGAGGAAATAGGCAGGTACCGAGGCCCTAGGATAAACATAAGTCCACAGGCTCTCAATCATTTCTACCATTAAAAGGATTATTGAATAAAGTTATTTTTGGATTTGAAAGTATTTTAAAACCTCAAATGATTTTTTGCAAAAACTTTCAAAACCCCAAATATAAGTTAATAGCAAAGCTCCAGTAAATAAGGGGAAACATTAGGGTAAATATCACCCATAAGCTATATGCTTTGCTAAAATAATTTGCTAAAATAACATCAGTAAAATGTCTCTTTTTTAATTTTAAAATTTATTTGATTTTTAATTATTGTGGGTACATAATAGTTGTATAACATCAGTAAAATTTCTATACAACCTGATACCCTATATGATCACCTAACTTTTAGAAAGGAAAGGGAACTAAGGCAACTGCCACAGCTCCAACTTCTGGAAAGAACAAGAAAGGAAAATGGGTTAGTATCTACTACTTATCGTCAAAGAAGCTTACTGACTACTAAAGGACAAGCTGAGAAACTTTAAAATGTAACCAAAGTCAATAGACTCAATATTTAACTAAGAGTTTTATTTAAATAAACAGTACCAGTGAAATGGCAGATGGGAGTAAAAACATGCAGGGATAAATTAAGATGTTTTTAGTTGTGTACAAAAGCAACAAAAAAAAGTTTTCGACTTTGCTACCTAAGGCTCTTTGAGAACAAATAAAACTGTAAAAGTGCCCATAAACACTTTTACAATAATAAATAGCATATGGTTGATCTTTCTGTTCATAAGAACATAATGGACCAAGTTCCTCAAGGTAATGTCCACTTTCCCTATATTTACATTGTTTAAGATTCATCATTTCCTAAATAAAAATTTTATGACGCTTTATCTGAAGATACCATCTCACCCTACATTTCTTCCCACTTATTCCTATCTTGTGCCTGGTCTATTTCTTCCCACCTCTCCTAGAAGGAATTATTTTTCCATCTCTAGGCATTATGTAATTCAAACTGTATTTATAATAAATAAAAAGCAAACAAAAAGAAACTTTACATATTAAATTGATACTATTAAAACATGAGGTTACACGCAAAAAATGAGATTCTTTACCTTTAACTTGTTCTATTACTTTTGGTCTCAGTGGTTTGAATTTAGGAGATGGAGAATTAAATCTGAGATATGGTCCTTTTTTAAGAGTGCTGCGGTGACCCTGATAAACTGGTTTTCCATAAACTTGTAACATATAATCTTCATCTTGTATCACCGTCGTTGCTTTCAAAAGCCCCTATGTATACAAAGTGATTCAACTCACCATGAAAATAGTTATCAAAAACTTATCTCATTTTTCTAAAGCCTCTTTTCGCTAGCTTAAGTACTACAATAAGAATGATCAGCTCAGAAAAATCCTCTATTTCAGACAACCCTTAAATTCTGGATGTGAGTTTAAAAAGCATGAAATTTATTTTGACTAAATCCAAATTTGATGAATAAATAAATAAAGAAATAAATAAAAAGCATGAAATTTAAATATAAAAATTATCCACCTAAGAAACATGAAGGTTCTTACATTACTAAGTTTCAATACCAAAACGCAATGTTTAGACACATTTTATATGTTTATTATGTTCAAGTACAATAAAAATATAATAACCCTAACCTTTACTTGACTTTATACATTTGTGATCCTACCTTCAACCACAAACTAAATGCCACAGAAAGGTAGCATTTATTGAGCATCTACTGAGTACCAAGCATTAAGCTAGATGCTTTACTAATCTGCTCAACAATCCATATTTGGCATTAAAAAAGTTGCAGCCTAGTTAGAGCAGTCAAAAAAATTCCTCCATAGCATCTAGTACCTATGTCTCATACTTACTAGGCACTAAATGTATATTGATTAAACTGAAAAATAAATAATAAAAATATATATATACACATACAAAGATGAATCACAATTTTAATTACCATGAACTAGAGAATCTAGTCTTTGGACTAGAGAGTCTCTAGATATACCTGCTATAACCACAATACTATGATAGTAGGTGTGAGCTCTCAGAAGGAAGGAACTATTAATAAATATTTTTTGTGCAGTGGTTTTCACATTATGGATCCAAAACCCTAAATATCCATAGTGTAAAGACAGTTTACATTTGTATAGTCCTTCATATTTTTAAAACATCTTGACATTCACTTCATTATTTATATTTTAAAGGAAATGACCAATTATAATGCAACATTTATGTCACAAAACCAGCTTAGAATCTTACCTCTTTTTTCCCTTTCTGTAAACTTGAAGCAGGCATGCTCCTTACAGGTAGATTTCTAAAATGCTCTTCTATTTGTTTTTGAGAATATTTTACTGGAATTACAGATTTCTTTACAGTTTTGTCTTGTGTGTTGGTTTTAAGGTCTTTACTCATATTCTGAGCTTTCTTGGTCCTTTGATTCTTCTGATCAAATCTCTTTTGTTCATAATCTTTTCTTGACAGTTCATCCTTAACCAAAGTTAAAGTTACTTAAAATCTATCCAAATAATAATGCTTTCACATCAGAAAGTATTAGAATTTATTTTTTGCTGTCATATAAATACAGTTTAGCCATTTTAAATGTTCTAAAAATAAAGGATATTGGCTTACATATAAATAAAAATTCTCTGGAAGAATTAAAAAAAAATTCGAAAGACTGGTATCTTTTGGAGCAGGGGGAATGAGAAACAGTAGAAGAGGTACAGAGATAGGAGGGCAACTTTCCATTACAAATCTTTTTACACATTTTGATGTTTTAACCATATGAATTCAATAATAATTTAAAATTTAAATTTAAAAAGTAGGTTTCAAAAAAGTAAATTTTTGTAGTAAAACTCTGAGATAAGTATTTATGAATTAAAATTACTTGAAGGTTTAAACAAACATATTCTACATGGAATTCACAGTAATAGAGTGACATATATCACCAGTTGGCTGCAGAGCCAAAACTAGACTCCAAATCTTCTGATGTTTCACTTTTTTTCTGGTGCACCATACAATAGCTAACATAAATTCTCCATAACTGCATTAGAGATATATACACTTAGGCAATAAAGGTTAAAAATATATTTCTGTGTTTATTGCTGTGAAACAGAACTGATAATTCACCTTGCTACCATTGTGAGTGGCGTATAAGCATACCTTACATTCAGGAAAAAAGCACTTTGTACCCTGTTGAGTTCTGCTTCCTCAAATACATAAAACGATAAGAATTTCCTTAAAATTACTGACCCCCTAATAAAAACAACTCCCACACTTTTGCAATGCTGCTGTCTGAAGATGTACCATGACTATTGTGGATGTGATAAAGAGGCTGTTTTTCCATTTGGAACTGACTTCTGCAAACTTGGTAACCTTGGAAATTTAGTGGGTTTTTCTCCCTTTAAATAACTTTGCTATTTTCACTTTGGCGACCCAAATCTGCGGTCTTGAAACATCCTTGCAAGTTTAATTCTTTTCTTTTCGAAATGCTTTTGTTAAATTTTCTTTCAAATTATTTATATTTTAATTATTGTCCAACAATTTGCCAAATAAGAGCCATGATATAATTTACGAAATAAAGTACTTATTAAATAAAACCAAACTTATTATTAATATAAAGAGTGACAGAGTAAAATTAAGAATTATAAGTGGACTTTTATATAAGAAGTATTTTGAGAAAAGTGTGATACTTATAAACGGGAATCAACATTATCTTCTGAGAATTCACTTAATTTTCAGTTTTTCCCAAGACATACCTGAATTTCTGCAGAGATAGTTTTAATCCACTCATCTACTGTCTTTCTGATCCTAATCTTTTCTGACATCTCTCTACAAAAGAGAAAAATGAATTGTCTTAAATTAGCACTAATATCCTGAGAACAGGACCTGGATCAGATTTAATTCTTCTCTAGTTTTTAATCTACTCTTTAGCCCAATATCCTTCATCTGAAAAGCAAAAACCAGTGGTATTAGTTTTCATCAAATGTTTGAAGGATAAATGTTTGAAAAGCACATGTAGACCCCAGAAGATAGATACCAAAGAATGAAAAAATTAAAAGGAAAATTTCCATCAGTAAAAAGTAGTACCATCATGTATATATCCAAATAAGTTCCACATCTACAAAAGCAATAAAGAAGCTTTTTCTAAATTTTAAGCAAACTGTAGAGCTTAGGAAAAAAATTAAGTAGAACTGGCAGTTTCATAAATAACCCTGTCTTACCTGTTGGTAGATAAAGCATTGATAAATGAGTACATCGCAGCTCCATCCTTTGCACGGATAATAGCTTCCAGGTTTTCCTCAAGTACTTTTTTATTGTTTTGTACTCTTCTCAAAATCTTCTCAGCATCTTTCAACACAGATCTTGTCATATTAGTTGTCTGAAGCTTAACATAATTCTGAGGAAAATAAGCAAGCTTTAACATGATCAGAGATTCTTTTGGCTTAAAAGAAAAAAGGCAAAAAAATTATTGTGTAAAACTCACTTTGATTATTTTAATCCAAATAAGAGCTATCACTATTGTTGGGGCCATACGCTATGCCAGTAATTCTAAGTACTCAATTTGCCAAACTGAAGAGTTACAAAAGAATACCTGGTAATTAAGGGTTTTTTCCATCCTAGAAGTACAACCGCTATGGAAAGTAATATGAAGATACTTCAAAGAACTAAAAGTAGGACTATCATTTGATTCAGCAATCCCACTACTGGTTATCTACCCAAAGGAAAAAAAGACATTCTATAAAAAAGACATCTGCACTTGAATATTTATAACAGCACAATTCACAATTGCAAAGATGTGGAAACAACCCAAATGCCCATCAATACATAAGTGATTAACAAAATGTGGTATATGCATACTATGGAGTTCTACTCAGCCATAAAAAATGATGAACTACCTATTATATTATCCTGGATTGAGCTGGAACCCATTCTTCTGAGTAAAGTATCACAAGAATGGAAAAATGAGCACCACATGTACTCATCATTAAATTGGTATTAATTGATCAACACTAATATGCAAATATGGGGAGTAACATTCATAAGGTGTCGGGCAGGTGGGAGGGAGATGGAGGGAGGAGGGAATGGGTAAATCCATACCTAATGGATGCAGTGTGCACTGTCTGGGGCATGGGCACACTTGTTAGGTGGTGCAAAGGCAATTTATGTAAACAAAGCATTTGTACCCCTGTAATATTCTGAAATAAAAAACAAATTAAAAATTTTAAAAATTAACTTAAAATTAAAAAAAGAAGTATTAATATGAGTGTTAAATAAAATAGAGATGGGAAACTCATAGCAGTGCTAGACAGGCCAATGGCCAATAAAAGCTCTATCTGCTGAAGAAAGCTAAAACAAAATAAGAGCAGGATGGTTCTAGGTATTCCAGGTATGTATGGCAGGCATTGTGGATTGGATAAAGAGGGCCATTCACAGGTCTCTTTCCCTGTTCCTTCCTTTCTGACAGAAGCTGGAAAGCCAAAGGATGGCCATAAGGCTCACACCTGGCCAAAGAGTGATAAGCAGAAACACTTGGTGAGGGCTTCTGGAAAAGTTTTGTAATGGGAACAGACTTGACTGACATGTCTTTTTCAGTGCTTTACCTTCATCCTTTCTCCTAATTTCTATCTTTATAACTTTTTTATTCCTTCATAATTTTTATCCTTACTAATCATCAATTTTAACATCATTCCCACTTTACCTGAACCATGCCATTTGTTTCTTTCTTCTGTTGGCCAAGATCATGAAGAACATCATTGGACTTCTGCATAGTCACTTTAGCTGTTCCTAGCTCTTCATGGGAAGGAAATCTTTGAGAAGGTAGAGTTTCAGTGCTATAGAAGATTAGAAAAGAAGTTTCCTAAATCACTGTAAATTCAACAAACATTTGATTACACAAATTTTTGGTGTAGTCTTAGTTATACATTACTAAATGGTATACTATTAAAATTGTACCATGGAATTTATCAGTTATTTGATTAAATATATGAAACACAGAATATCACAAGAGACAAAATTAATCCAACCAGAAAGTTTAGGCATAGCAGGCAAAGAGCAGAAAAAGGTTTTGCTTTCAAGAAACTAACATTCAGAAGCTCTTCCAGATTGGTGGAGTAAGAGCGCTCCTCCGTAAGAACACGAGAACACTAGCAAAATTCATCAAAATCAAAGTTTTCAGAACTCTGGAAATTAAAGGAAGGATTGCAATAATTCGAAGAACACTTGTTCAAGAAAAATGGCTGACTCTGAGTAAGAACAGCAAGCTTGATGGAAGTTTTTTTTAACTTGTCCCATTCTCAGGATCCTTTCCCAACTCTGTGGTAGCACTGAAAACCAAGAGCCTCATAATCACTGACAAGAGTAGAATGCTTTGGAGCAAAATGGGACAAAAGTCTCCTTCATAAAGTTTGTCTTTATGTGACCTGGCTCAGAGCTTGCTCAGTGAGAAATACTACCCCCAGGGCATTTTTCAAAAACAGTGGTAATTGTTTAACATCTCAGCTTCCCGAGGTGATGATACCAGTTAAGGCAAACAAGGTGATAGCCAATAAATTTTTAAAATCTAGGGAATGAGATATTCCAATATTCCTGGGAATCTGGAAGGTCATATGCATATATAGGGCAGTGAACACCCAGGAAGGAACTGAGAAAGTCCTAATCTCTCACATCTGGCTCTGTGCAAGTAGGAAGTGCAGGCTAAGACAGATTTATAAACTGTCAGAGCACTGGAGGCACGCCCTAACACATACACATACATAAACACATACACACACACACACACACACACACACACACACACAGCCCCCTGGCAAAAAGGAGACTTATCAGTTAGTTAAGGTAGTTAAAGAAATCTCTCTCCAATCATTAGCACACTAAGCTAACAAAATAAGGGACTTCCATGGGTACACATGACAAGGAATATAGACTTTACAGAATTAGTCCAGAAAAATCACTAACAAACAACAAGAACAACAACCAGTAACCACAATAAACTCTGGGAGGTTGAAGAATCTGATTTCCAGAGTTGTCGCATTGTGTTATTTATTTACTTTTTTAAAATATTTTTTCAGAGACAGGATCTTGCTTTGTTGCCCAGGCTTAAGTGCAGTGGAGCAATCATAGCTCACTGCAACCTCGAACTCCCAGGATGAAGCAATCTTCCTGCCTCAGCCTCCTGAGTAGCTGGGACTACAGGTGTGTGCCACCATGACCAGCTAATTTTTTTTTTAATTTTTTGTAAAGATTGCTGTGTTGTCCAGGTTGGTCTCAAACTCTTAGCCTCAAGCTATCCTCCCACCACAGCCTCCCAAAGTTCTGGGATTACAGGCATGAGCCACCATGCCTAGTCACCACAATGTATTATTTTAAATGTCCAGTTTTCAACAAAAAGTTATAAGACATATAAAGAAATAGGAAAGTATAGCCCAAACAAGAAAAAGCAGGGTCAAAAAATGCTGTCCTTGAGGAATGCCAGATAATAGACTTGCTAAGCAAAGCCTATAAATCAACTATTACTAAGGGAAACTAGTTCAAAAAATTAAAGGAGAGTGAAGTCTTTGCCAAATACAGAAGGATCAATAAAGAAATAAAAATTATTCTTTTCTTTCTTTTTTTATTATAGCATGGGGGAGTTCTGTTGAAAACCAGAAAATGGGCTAGACAAATTCTAAAAGAGTGGTACTAAGAAATAAAAATTATTTAAAAAAAACACACATATACGAATAGAAATTCTTGAGTTGAAAAATATAATAATTGAAATGTATAATTCATTAGAGTAGCTCAACACCATATTTGAGTTGGCAGAAGAAAGAATCAGTGAACTTGAAGATAGGTTAATTATAATTATCTAGTCTAGAAAAAAGAATAAAGAAAAATTAACAAAGCCTTAGAGACCTGTGAGATACCATCAAGTACATCAATATCAAACATTTCATCAGAAATCACAGAGTCCAGAAGGGCAGTGAGATGACACATTCGAAGCGCTCCAAGAAAAAGAATGTCAATCAAAACTTCCACATTTAGCAAAAGTACCCTCAAAAGTGAAGAAGAGGACACCAGAGGTGTGCATGCAGAAAGGGAGGATCACGTGAAGAGACAGCAAGAGGGAGGCCATTCCCAAGTCAAGAAAAGAAGCCTCAAAAGAAGCTAACCCTGCCAGCACCTTGATCTTGGACTTTCAGCTTCCACAACTATGAGAAAATAAATTTCTGCTTAAACAAACAAACAAAAAAGTGAAGGAGAAATTAAGACATTCCCAAACAAACAAAAACTGAGAGAATTCATTGCTACCAGACCTATCCTACAAGAAATACTAAAGGGAGTGCTTTAGGGTAGAATAAAAGGACCCTAGACTCTAACTTGAATCCATTATAATGAAATAAAGATTACTGATAAAGATGAATATATAGGTAAATATAAAAGAGAGTAGATGTATTTTTGTTCGTATTTCTTTTTTTCTCCTGATTTAAAATACAGCTGCATGAAATAATAATTAAGCCTATACAGATAGGCTTATGATGTATAAAGATTTAATTTATATAAAAATAATAGCAGAAAGGGGGAGGGAATGGAGCTTTACTGGAACAAAGTTTTAGAATCTATTGAAATTAAATCAGTATTAATCTGAATTAACTTGTTTTAAATTAATATGTTAATTGTAATCCCTAGGGCAACCAGTAAGAAAATAACTCAGAAAATATAGTAAAGGAAAGAATGAAAGAATTAAAATGGTACAACTAGAAAATATTTAATACAAAAGAAGGTACTAATGGAAAAATAGTGAAATAAAAAGACACAAAACATATAGAAAATACAACATGGCAGACATAAATCCTACCTTATCAGTAATTACATTGAATGTAAACAGATTAAAGTTATATAATGTTTCCACATAAAATGCCTCAAAATGTTGCTCTTTTAGGTTTTATTACTGTAGTTTTCAGGATATTGAAGATAAATATAATTATCATAGCCCAGACTTATTTGATTTTTAAAAAACTTATTATGCAAACTTTCAAATATATACAAAAGTAGAGAGACTACCATAATTAACCTCTCTATATGCATTATTTAACTAAAACATTCATTAAGTCATGGCTATCCTCATTTTATCTATACTCCCTACCTACGGCCCCCCTATCCTGCACTGGATTATTTTTGAAGTAAATCCCAGGTATCATTTCATCAGAAATGAATAATCTTCACTTATTAGAAATTGATAATCTACATTTCTAAAAAATGAGATATTCATTTCACAACTATATTATAGAAAAAGGAAAAGATATATTAGCATCAGAAAATAGAAATTAAATCTAAGATAATTTTAAAAAGCAATGTTATAATTAAAATTCATAAAGAAATTTGAAAAATTTGAACAAAGCTCTTTTCAATTTAGCTTTCATTCCTATTTCTTGTTTTTACCTGTCTCTTTTCTCAGGATTCCATCCTATTTTTGACCTGGTTAGTGAGATGTTGTCAGACAATTCACTTTTTCTTGTCAAAGAATCATTGTTATTCAAAATTTGTTCCAATAGTCTTACATTTCCTACAACAGAAGAAATACAGCATCACTTTCCAAATACTAATTCATTCACGTTTTAAAGAAAAATTCACATATATTTGTAATCTGGCCTAAATTAGCTTCTTAGGATGATTATCTTCAATTCACTCTACAATGTAGGCTACAAATACACTCAGCAAATAAAACCAAATATTTATACCTCATAAAAACTATACTGTTAAAGTTTAAATTATACAGGTAAAAGCCTAAGTTTATTTTCATCGCAGAAAAAAGGAATTTGAATGAGAAGCATCATCACAAGCCCAGTAAAATGGACTATTTTTATAAATTTATAGAGATTTACCTGTTTCTTCAAAGCAATAACTGGATCTTTCCTTTAGCCTTGTTTTTAGTGAGACTATATAATAATTTTGTGAGATTAATTATCATTAATGAATAAAATGAGTATTTTATTAGTGATATTAATAAAATTAATTATTGGTAATTTTATTATTAATAACAAACTTATTAATAATAAATGATCATTATTTTCATTAATAATAAAACTTGTTCATTACAAGTTTAACTAATAACCAATAGGAGATAATCGGAATAATTGTAAATGTACTATAATTGTAAATGTATACCTCCAATTCCTTTTACAAAGATTCCAAAGAAGTTTGAAATGCCCCATAGGTATCATTTAATGAAAAATATTAAAAAAAGAGATCCCACTTTAGTTACTACTAGCCACACAGAGAATTATAAACCATGAATGAGAAATCTCACAACAATTTCCTAATTTGAGGTAGGTCTAGTAAAAGGCAGGTAATAATTATAATTGCTTTATTACCTCTGTGACCTGACATTTCCATATTTTCTTTTTCTTCCATAGGATTTTCCCTCTTTGATAGTTCACCACCCCATGAAACAGGTACGGGAGCAAACCTGCGAGGTGCCGGCGTCTCCAAAGGAGATTTTTGTTTATCAAAACCCGTATCTTCAACTTCTCTTAAAGGTGCTTTAATAGACAATTTAAAAAATAATTAATTTACTTTTTAAAAAATTTTAAATTGTAGGTTATTACTCTTCCACATACTTTGAAAATAAAACCAAAGTTATAAAGGATATACAAATTATTAAAGAGGGTATATAAATAACTTCGTCCTCACCAAAACTCAAAAGAAATGCAGACTATAAACATTTTACACTTACAGTTAGTAAATAAAAATCAATATGATATTCAGTACTATTGAAGCTATGGTGAAAATGGCATAGCCAGGCACTTCTCATGGCAATGAAAGCTGACAAATTATCTGGCAATAAGTATAGGAAGTATTAAAGTTTTTATATTCTTTGATCTAGTAATTTTACTATTGGGAATTTATCCCAAGGAAATAAAATAAATGAAAGAAAACATTAAATATATGATGATATTCATTACAGTATTATTTGTACAGGAAAAAAAACCTAAAAGCTGCCTAAGTGTCCAAGAACAGGATAATGTCCAAGTAAATTGTGAAATAGTTATGCAATGGATTATATTTTAGTCATTACAAATTAAAATTATGAAGACAGCTATATAAAACATGGAAAATAGGCCAGTAAAAAAGCAGTACAAAATTATATGTATGCTATACTTAAAATTACATAAAAATAATATATGCCCAAGAAAAAGCAGAGAAAAATAAAGTTTAATTTATTTAATTTTTAATTTATTCATTTTTCTTTTATTTATATTACTGGAACTGATACATACAAGGAAATAAATTCAGTGTCTGATCAATAAAACAGACAACTTTTTTTAAAACTCAAGTCTAAAAAAACAACAGAATTATGAGCAAGTAATTATCTGGAAATGAGTATGGAAATAGTGTCCACTTCTATAGAAGGCACATGACTGGGTCATACTGATGCCTGAGTTCTGGTCCTAGCTCTGACACCCTCCCTCTCGAGCCAGGTAATCTTTTTTTCTTTTTTTTTTTTTCTTTTTTTTGAGATAGAGTCTCACTTTGTTGCCCTGGCTAGAGTGAGTGCCGTGGCATCAGCCTAGCTCACAGCAACCTCAGACTCCTGGGCTCAAGCGATCCTACTGCCTCAG
>CAUYSK010063511.1:0-40285 GCA_963575035.1 Avahi laniger | reverse complement strand
TTCTCTTGACCATCGTTCAACTCCACACAAGCTCTCAGTGGTTCCTTAGTCCTTATCCAGGTTTCTTAAGTTGTACCTTCCTCCCCTGCCCTTTTGAGCATCATATAGCTTTAGTACAGTAGGTGACCTCGGAGATAATTTTATGCAAAGACTCCTTTTACAAATGAGAACACTGAACTCAGAGTGGGAAGTGACTCTTTCAAGGTCATCCCTTGTGATTTGCAGTCAAATATATGAAACAGTGGATTCAGTCAATTTTGTGACAAATTGACATGTAAGCATCACTGCTTACCAAATTTAAGGAAGAGGGCATTCCTTCCCTGCTCACTTTATTGCAGACTGAACACCGTGAATGTGCTTGAAAGAAGATATGTAAACTTATATACCTGAAAGAACAGGTATCTTTGGTGAAGAAAAAAATATCAGATTTGGAAATGAATTCTAGAGTGGAATCCAGTTGGCATCTTTTCTAGAATTAAAAGATTATCCCCAAATGGAGTAGGCATTCCCCCAATTCAGTGAACAGAAATTGCCAAAAAGAGAGGGGTCACAACTTGAGGATAGGCCCAGCTAAAGGAATAAATGAAAAGAATTATGACAATTAATATTATATAACTTTATAATCAAATTTTTGAAAATTTGGATGAAATAGATAGTAGACTAAAGAAAATATGAATGATCAAAGCCGACCTAGGAAGAAACAAAAAATCTAAGTAGACCAATTATTAAGAACACAGCTGGGAATGCAATGAAGAGCTTTCTATTCAGTAAGTGCCCATTTCATACTTTTCCATGAGTAAATTCTTTAAGTACCTTAAGTGACAGATTATTCTGACTGTAAGTGAACCGTTGCAGAGAGCACAGAAAAACAAGGAAATGCTGCTGATGCTCCACCTTAATCTCCCTCACTGGTCCAGAGTATCCATTCTTTAGCTGTAGTGAATGTTGGCTGCTAATGGCTCACACCTGCACCCTTTTCAGAAGAGCTGTCCTTGGCTTCTGGGAGCCATTTTACCCAGATATACCTGAGAGGTTATGTCCCCTTTCCTGGAGAAGCCAGAAAATGACTAACTATAGTGAGGGTACATAAACCCAGGCCTGTTGACTTGAGATAGGGCAGCTCTGTGATATCACTTAGGTGCCAGAATTCCCTTCACTCAAAAGAAACAGCTACTCTGAGTGGCATCCATTATGTGGCAAATCTTTTAGGACTAACTCAATATTTGATAAACATATCTTAGGGATAAAAATTTTGGGTATCTACTTTTTTATGAGTAAAACAACTTCATTTTAGAAAATACAGATAAACAAGAAATGTAAGGATTAATATCACATGGAATTCTAGCATCCTAGAAGATATCACTGTTCTCATTTTGCTATATTTCTTTCCAGACTGTCTAACTTGCTATATAGCTGTTTATTTACTGAGCTGTTGGCCCACTCAAATGTCTGGTGAATGAGCTAACATTATATATTATATGCATGTAGTATATATGGCATGCCAATATATTATGTACTATATATTATATATTTCTTTTAGAAAAATATATATACTTTTTGTAAGTTCCTTTTAAAAATTAACTTAAAATATTACTTCTTCATGCTAATGCACATTACTCTGTATCATTTAATGTTTATCTGTTGTCCCTTTATATGGATGGACTTTAATTTAGTTGATGAACCTCCTTTTGTTGAATATTCTGATTTTTACAAATTTTTTGCCATTATTAACAATGCTAATATGCAAACCTTGTGGCTAAATATTTGCACACATTTTTTTTTCAGCATATTATGGGAGTACAAGTGTTTAGGTTATGTATATTGCCCTTGCCCCACCTGAGTCAGAGCTTCAAGCGTGTCCAAACGGTGCTCCAGATGGTGCACACCACACCCATTAGGTGTGTATATACCCATCCCCTTCACCCTCCTTCCACCTGCCCAACACCCGATGAATGTTATTACTACATGTGCACTTAAGTGCACCAATTTGATGGTGAGGACATGTGGTGCTTATTTTTCCATTCTTGGGATACTTCACTTAGTAGAATGGGCTCCAATTGGTTCTTTAAGGCAAACTCTGAGAAGTAGAAATGCTGAATCAAGACAATGCACTTTTAAAATAATGTTTCCTTATGTATTTATTGCCAAATTGCTTTCTGGAAAGGTTTTGTCAACTCATATTCCCAATAGCAGAGAAATTTCCTGTGTTTTTAAATAATTCCAGTGAAAGGATTTCCATAGTCACTCATGGTAGGCAGAATTTAATGTCTATTGCTTATAAAATCTAACCTATTCATTTCACTATTAATATTCTGCAGGGAAACTAACATTTCAGCCAGGATAGAGTCATTGGGGCTTAGATCCTCTGAGGACATTGCAGAGTTGTCAGCATTCAGAACTTGACAATAAATCATAACAGTGACAATTGAACTCATATTTAAGTGCCTTTGTCTAAGTGCTTTAATCTCCCTTATTTTAGTCGCCTCATATTATAATTGGAGGTAATAACAGAATCTATACCATAGAGTTGTGTGAGGATTAAATAAGGTAATTTATATAAAGTGTACAGAAGAGGGCCTGGCACAGGAAAAGTGCATAAAAGTGTTATTATTATTATAACCAAGAAAAAAATATTGAAAAAACATAGCTAATCTAGAAATAGAACAATTCTAAATATCTATATAGATTAGGCATTCAAAAATATTTGCTGAACCCAGCTGAATTTTGAGGGGACACCTCAAGTCAATAAATCTTTCTGATGCCTTACTAAATGTAAGACCTAATTCCACAGAAAAGTTGTGAGGAATAGGAACATGGCAAGGTACAGTTTTATCTTCAAATAGCGTATAATCTGATAAGGGAGATACGGCAAATCCCAAGATAATTACAAGCACTAAGGAAAATTAAAGGAGGGAGGAATCCCTTCCATCTCTGGAGATCAGGGAAGATTTCATGGAATGGCAAGTGGCTTTTAAACAAGACAGAATTTAATAGTACAGGTTATATGGAGAGAGCCTGCCAGGAGAACAGACCCAGTGAGTTGAGCAACTATGTGTTATATGCAGGTAAAGAGTCACCCAACTGGACTAGAGGAAGAGAATCCCTGGTGAAAGGTAGGTCAGGTCAGGTGTGGGGTGGGGTGATGGAGGGTTTTAAGTGTCTCCAGGACAGAGTCACAGAAGCAGGTGGGAATTTAGGGGAGTGATTTGGATGTGAGGTGATGAAGACCTGAATGGGGAGGAGTGAATGCTGAGGTAGAGTCTGCATGATTTGGAGACCATTGGGGAGTTTTCTAAAACTCTGGGGCCCTGTTTCATTCCTGTGGCTGTCTTAACTACTAGCTGCTACAGCCACTTGGTGTAATTCCCTTGAGGTCAACATTTTCTTCCCCCTTCCTCCTTTCCTCTCTTCCTTCCTTTCCTTTTTTATTTTTTTCTGTTCATTTTTCTCTCAGCTGAGTCAGAGGTCAAAGGAAGGGAAATAAGTATGATTCAAAGTACTCTTCAAACTCGGTGTGAATCTGATGTTCTTTAATTAAAATAATGCTGAGGCTGATGTAATGAGAGACCAACAGTGGGGTAACTGCTCTCTTGCCTTTTGTTGTCATTGGTTTTAATTTGATTTTTTAAAAAACTTTTCATTTTGGAATAATTTGAGATTCACAGAAAAGTTACAGTGATAGGACAGAGAATTCCTGTGTACCTCACACCCAGTTTCACTATTGTTAACACCTTAAATTTTCATGATATATTTGTCAAAACTAAGAAATCAACACTGGATATTACTATTAACTAAACTGCAGACTTTATTTGGATTTCACTGGTTTTCCATTACCCCCCCTCTTTTTTTTCTGGGTCTAATCCAGGGTACCCCACTGCATTTAGCTGTTATGTCCCCCCAGTCTCCATTGGTCTGTGACAATATCTGAGGCTTTCCATGTTCTTTTTTTACCTTTAATAATCTTGAGGAGCATTGGCCAGGCATCCTGTAGTAGAATGCCCCCATCTGGATTTGTCTGATGTTTTCCTCATGATTAGACTGGAGTTATGGGTTTTTGGAAAGAAGACCACATAAGTAAAATTCACTCTAGTCAAATGCTATCAGCCGGTATGTGACTTCCGTTACAGTTCAAAAAATCAAATTTAAACTTATCTACTCTGTGACTCAGCGTACTATGTTCTTGCTCAGTGTCATGGGTTCATTGTTTTGTTCTTCATTCTATTGAGAGAATGGTGGATTTGTAAAAGAAAAATGCAGTGAGTGCCTGGGGTATTGGAGCTGAAGATGGAAGAGTTTTGGGTTTATGAGTATTCGGTGTGGTGGCAGATCCCATTCTCCTGCCGCTGCACCTGTCTATGGCTGGTGCTAGTGCTGTAGCTGATGGCTTCACCTGTGACTTCCTCTGGACAATTATCCTTGGCTGAGTGAACCACCTCACTACAAGATGCTTGGGAAGTTAATACCCCCATTCCCAGCCCCTAAAAGTGGCCAATAACTAACTCCTGAGGGGGTAAAAAAGTGCAACTCCCCAGCCTTAGATGATTCTATATATGGCCTTGTCTAGAGCCCCCCCTTGCCTGGTGTTGGGGGACAGTGAGGCCAAGGTTTGACATTATCTGAGACCCTTTTTCAAATCTATCCCTTTCCCTAATCTGCTTCTCTGACTTTCTTACAGTTTTTCTCTTAAGAACACTCCCTCAATTAATCATTTTCAGCTAAACAAATTTCTCAGATTCTGCTTAGGGAAACTGACTTAAGACAGAAACATATTCCTGAAGATAAGTGTTAGCCTCTGAGAGTGCTCTCTCTACCCAACACGCCACCACCTACAAAGAATTGGATTAAATTTTAATTTAATTCTTAATCAGTAAAGGTTTCTCATTTCAAATCCTGATTATTTCCCTACAGTTGGAATTACAACACTGAATACATTTCCCCAGGATTCTGAAAAGGATTAACATTAGTAGAGTGCTTACTATTATTTGGATAGGCCATTAAACAATTCCTCTCGGTCTAACAAATTGTGCATTGCTGTGACCCTGTGGGGAGAACCAGACTGGTTCTTTTAATAGTTGCCTTTTTGTATACGTAGTCACCAAGTGCAGTTGCTATGGTTACACCAACTGTCCTGGGAGTATCAGTCATAAAATTTTTCTTATAGTCCCATACAGGGAGCCCATCACATGTCCCTTCAAAAAGTTCTGGCTCCTGGAAATTAAACACCTTCATGTTATTCTCTCTAAAGACTTTGTCTTTGCAGACTTGGGCTTACCTAGGGAATTGGTAACTTAACATCCCTCAGGAAAATAATTTGAAGCCTTGGTAGAATTTAGATAATAGACCCAAGTTAAGTTGCTTCAAGTCAGGATTGTAAACATATGTTCTAAATACACACTAATAAAGAGTCAAAGTAGAATTTGGAGGTGAGGGAGGCGGTGAAGTGAGAGATGACTTTAAGATTTCAAGCCTAAGTCACTGTGATTTTTTTTCCTTTATGAAAGGCTAGCTGGATTTTTAAAAGTTTGGTTGTTTTTAAATCCTATGGAACAGTATGATTTCAGAAAAAAATGTGGAAACAGTTACTGGGCCAAAAAATTCATTGTTTTAAAAATGGAGGTACTATTTTAAGAGTTGAAATTTGATAGGGTTTTGGGCTAGGGAAGGAACATACATAGGTAGATACTAGTTGTAGGTGATGTTGTTTATGCGTTAGGTTGTGGATTCATACATGTTATATAACATAAAAAGTAATTACCTAAATTTAATACATAAAAGGGGTCCATGAATAGATCAATAATGATCTTGTTTTATGAACCATGGCTTAAATTTAAACTAATTCTTCTCAATTGTAAAAGGGAGGAAGGAGGAAGGGAAGGGAAAGGCAGAGAGAGAATGAGAGAAAGAGAGAGAGAAAGTATGAATGCAGCCATTGTGTCTCAAAGGTATTAAGGCTTATATATACTTCTTAATTTATTCAGTGTTGCTTTACTTAAGACAAACAAGCCAGGCAGCTAGTGAGACTGTGCAGAGAGAGATAACATAAAATAAAAAGAATAGACAAAAATGCTTATTTCAAGTTACTCATTTTTTTTTCATTTCCACATATAATCATTTTGAAAACTGGTGATACACCAAAAGTTGAGACATGATTCTTTTGAAATTCTTAATTCTACTGCTTCCTGGTTGTGACCTTGAACATATTCCTTAAACTCTCCCTGACTTACTTGCTTCATTTGAAAATGGAAACAAAACCCCTGTCATGCTGGATGGTGGTAAGAAATTAAGGTGGCAGTCTACAGGTATACCAGCCTGAATGTGCCTAATCTCCTCTGATCTCAGAAGCTGAGCAGGGTTGGGTCTGGTTAGTACTTGGATGGAGAAATTAAGGTAACATGCACAGAGCCCGGGGTATGTGCTGAGCAAGTAGTAGGAGTCACTGTTTTTAGTGCATTATTGCAACAGAATGTCCAGCCTGACTTTCCTGATGCCCCAGAATTGGAAAGCTAATCAAAGACTGGGGATAAAGAGTTATAAAATAATATGGGAGGGGTGCTAGGCTCATAATATGAATGAAGCTGAAAAGAACTGGAAGCCTGATATTCCTTCTAGAGTTTATTAAGTGTGGGCCACGCTTGTTCTGCTAACCTCTACATTCCCCAGTACTCCTTTCCTGGTCAAGGACATTCAGTCCATCACTGATTCAGTAGATATCTCTGGAGCACCTATTTCCTGACAGGTACTGTATTAGATGCCTAGGATCCAGCAGTGAATAAATCGGACACAAACATAATCAAAAACTAGGATATGGGCAAAAGAATTCTTAGATTTTAGGTAGATCTTTAGATTAATGGCACCATAGTTTTCCTCTGTGGAATAGGGGAGGGGTACTTCACTTTCTCCAGAGAGAGAGATTGGGCATCAAGAGACTATTTCATAAAGATTAAGATGCCTGCTAAAAAGGACGTGGATTAGAAGTCTGATTAAGCTAAGTGAATAAACTCAGCTCAGCTGTCTTAGATCTCAGCTTATAGTAACTGAAAGTGATCACAAAATTATGAAATCTGCCTGGAATGTTATTACAGGATATGAAAATGATTGGAAAAATATATCCCATGGTTCAATAAACCAATTATATTGTCATCATCATTGTAATTGTCCTTATTATTATTATCATCATCATCATTATCAAGATCATTAAATTTAGGGAAGGGGCACCTCTTGCCAAATGGATGGCAACGTCAGGTTCAGCAAGCGAAAGCAAAGCTGTTTCTTGGGAAATATGAGTTTTGCAATTGTGCATGAAGATGGCTCCTCCAGCTCAGGCCGGCTTTCTAGTATCTGGCTTCCTAAGTAGAGTTTTCGGGTCATAGCAGCAATCTTCAGGGGAAATCAGGGTTCATATTTCACGCCCTTTTGAAAACACATCTGCAAGGATTTAGCTGGCGGATTAGTGCCCTCCATGGAGCTGGTGTAACTTCTCTTTTCTGGCAGGAACACAGTTGGGTAAACAAATATAAATTCCATTTTTTCATGAAGAAGGGATTAAGAATCTGCACGAAATGACTTTCTTCTCAAAACAAAGTATGCTTGAGGCTTGTCCCTGTCTCCCCCAGGGATTCCTGGGCTATTGGGAGACGAAGCTGTGGACACAATGGTCATGCGTGGGCCGGCATTCAGAAGCTGCCTCCTCAGCAGCCTGGCTGGGTCCAAGTGAACCTCCCTGTTGGGTTCCTCAGAGATGGTGTCCTCTGAAGACTCAGAGATGGGTGTCAGAGATGATCACTTTTGTATGGGGTACCATGGAGTTCCTTTTAGAATTATGGAGACTGTCTTCTTGCTGAGGAATATTTTGTTCAGTTACCACATCTAGCTTTTCTGCATTCTTACCTGAGCATCTTAAGCAAAAAAGAAAATCTTGTCATGGCCCAAGCTTTGCCATGTTCACTGGAGAGTTTTGACTAGACTCTGGGATTGTACATAAAGTTAAAAATAATTTGGATGGCCTCCCAAAATAACAAAAATGAGGGAAAGAAGCCAGAGAATCTCAAAGTAAATTTCTCTGCTATTTGCCTGTATGAAAGGAACAGAGGCTTTCTGTAGCCAACATTGTTTCTCCTAGCCACTTGTTTTCCTTGCCCTGCAGCTAAACATGTCTCCGATTTATATCTGTCCTTACTGGATTTCCTTTTATTTTCACCCTTGCTCAGTCCTCAAGCCTCGACCAGGATGCGTTTATTAAGTGGTAGGGTTGGTGTATACAAATATACAAACAAACAAATACACAAACACACAATTATATAAACTCTCACCCCAGCAAGTATTAAAAAAGCATGAAGTAATTTTCTGGAATCTTACTGCTCAAATCCAATCCCATAGAGGGATGATACCATCAATTCTATATAAAAACCATATATTAAGTGAAGACCAGGTGCCTGAACAATTAAAAATTAATAAAGTCTCTAATTTTAAAGCCTCTATACCAGCATTTTTCAAACTTTTTGTTCTCAGAACCCCTTTACATTTATGAAAATTGTTGAGTAGCCTCAAGAGCTTTTGTTCATATGTGCTACAGCTCTATCATATTAGAAATAAAAACAGAAAAAAATTTAAAAGATTTATTATTAGTTCATTTTTAAAATAACAATAATACACTCATTATATGTTAATACAACTGACATATTTTTAAAGGAAAAAACCCTTTATTTTCCAAAACTAAGAAAATATACTGGGAAGAGTGCCATCGTGTTATATTTTATAAATCTCCTTAATATCTAACTTAATAGGAGACAGCTGGATTCAAACATCTGCTTCTGTATTCAATCTGTTAGGATATATTGTTTTGGTTGAAGTATATGAAAAAAAATCTAGCCTCATATAGACGTGTAAATTGGCAAAGGCAGGACCTTGTGGAATCTGTAAAATCATTTTGGTAACCCTCAGAGATCCTCAGACTCTACTTTGAGAACCACTGCTCTGTCCAGCACCCAGGACCGTGGAAGCCTCTGATATAGAACGCAGAGGACTCACTTCTTCGAAACAATGAAGTGCTCCCTGGGCCCCTTCATGCAGCAGGGCACACAGCAGGGGATACTGAGGAAGACTGAAAGGCTGGCTCTACATGTGAGGTGCTTAAAAATTAGCACTGGAAGGCACTTGGTAAATGGTGGGAATTAGTATTTTAAAAATCGATAATAAGACTAATACTTATGAAGCAATAATAATAACCAGCTTTTAACTAACAATGTGTCAGGGTATATTGTTACCTGTATTATTAACAAATTTAATCTTCATAACAACTCTGTAAGGTAGCATATTAGTTTCCTAAGGTTGAGCTTAATGAAATACCACAAACTGAGTGGCCTAATACAATAGAAATTTCTGTCCGGGCATGGTGGCTCACACCTGTAATCCTAGCACTGTGGGAGGCCAAGGCGAGAGGATTGCTTGAGCTCAGGAGTTTTGAGACCTGCCGGAGCAAGAGCAAGATCCTGTCTCTACTGAAAAATAGAAAAATTAGCTGGGTGTTGTGGTGGATGCCTGCAGTCCCAGCTACTCAGGAGGCTGAGGCAGGAGGATCACTTGAGTCAGGAGTTTGAGGTTGCAGTGAGTTACGATGATGCCACTGCACTCTACCCAGGGTGACAGAGTGAGACTCTGTCTCAAAAAACAAACAAACAAAAACAATAGAAATTTCTTACAATTCTGGAGGCTAGGTGTCCAAAATCAGGGGGTTAGCAAGGCGATGCTTTCTCTGAGGCTCTAGGGGAGACTCTGTTCCATACTTTTCTGTTAGCTGCTGTTGTTACTGACAATCCTTGGTGTTCCTTGGCTTGTAGAAGCATGACTCCAGGCTCTGCCTCCTGTGTCAAATGGTGTTCTCTCTGTGTGTGTCTCTTTTCTTCTTATAAACACAACAATCATATGATCTCATCTTAATTATATCCTCAATGACCCTGCTTTCAAAATAGTGTAATATTCTTAGGTTCTGGGAAGGATATGAATTTTGGGGATACATTATCTAATCTGGTATAGGTAGATACTATTTTATTTTCATTTTATAGATAAACAAGTAAACCAAGCACAGAGAGGTTAAGCAACCCACCCAAGGTTACACAGCTACTAAGTGGCAGAGCTGGATTTCACACCCAGGCAACCAGCCTCCAGAATCCATGCTCTTAGCCAATATGCTATATTGCCTTATTTAAGGAGAACAATTAAGTACTTAAGATGCTGATATGTTACAGGATAGTGTATAAACATATTTTTAAGGGTGACTCCTTTTTTCAAATGAAGTCTGACACAGGGTCCGTTATTATTAAACTGATAAATATAGTGTTGCTCTAGTTGAATCTGTTGCAATGGGGCCCTGAGAATCTCTGAATGCTGAGGAACATGGCTTAAAAACCACTGTATTAGTTTCCTCTTGTTGCCATAACAAATTACAACAAATTTAGTGGCTTAAAATGACACAAATTTATTATCTTACAGTTCTGCAGGTCAGAAGTTCAAAATGTGTTCCATTGGGCTAAAATCAAGGTGTTGGCAGGTTATAGAGGAGAATCTGTTCGTTTGCCTTCTCCAGTGTCTAGAGGCCACCTGTATTCCTTGGTGCGTGGCCTCTTACTCCATCTTCAAAACCAGCAGCATGGTATCTTCAGATCTCTCTTTGACTCTGACTCTTCTGCCTCCCTCTTCCATCTTTTAAAGCCCCTTTTCATTATACTGGGCCCTTCTGGATAATTCAAAATAATCCAAATATTTTCCCACCTCAAAGTCCCTTTTGCCCAGTAAGGTACCATATTCACAGATTTCAGGGATTAGGACATGGACATCTTTGGGGCCATTCTCCTGCCCACCACAACCACCAGCAAGGTAAGCAGAGAAGGGAACAATCAGGAGGTCAGGACCTCACTGGGCAAAGGGCAGAGGAGGGCTTGAGTTAGGTCTTACAGGTGGAGGCTTTTCATGACAGGGAGAGGATTCCAGGCAGACTGGGCAGCATGAACAAAGGCACAGCAGTTACAGTGAACCTGGCAGGAGCACCCTGGGTGGTAGAGAGATGGGTCCAATGGAAGAAAAGAAGTGTGGGTTGGAACATGATGGGAACTAAAGCTGGGGATCAATTCTTCCTCAACTAGGCAACTTGGAGGAGAGTGCCTCCTTTTTTCACAAGCAACATTTTGGTATACTTCGTGGGTGGTCTTTGCTGGAAATCAGAAATGGATTAGCTAACTTTCTAAGAGTCTATAGCAGATTAGCATTCTGATCAGCATCTTTCTGTCTTTACTGATTCATTTAACATGCATTTTTGATTATTTACTATTATTTTTTTCAAATTGAATTTTAGCTTTGTAGCGGACACCGTCAGTACCCCTGACACACTGGCTCCCTCAGTTACTCAGCAACTTAAGCTCCAGTTGCTCACAGTGGTATCTTGATTGATTCTGAACCCTGTGCTGGCTCCTTCCCTTCCCTGTCTCACTTCCTCACTCTCTACAGGTGTTTCTTGGGATCACCTCCCAGATAAACTACCCACATTTGAATCACGGGAACATGAATTATGTCTTTGGGGGACCCCAAACTAAAACTGGCTTTCATCAACCCCTGATTCAACCTCTCTAAAGCTTCAAAGAAATCATGGGGGAAAGTGTTTGCTAGAAAAAAGTAAGAGAAGAGACAGGTGCAAAGGGGAAGGAGTAAAAAATGTGATAGAAGGGAATATATCATATAAAAGGGTTCTAATTAGTAACATTCCAGAAAATAAATCTTAGTCCTTTGTCAGGGCCAGAGTGTGGCACAGGAAATATGGTCTGTGGAATCCCTGGGAAAAGAACCAATCAAAACAGGGACCCTGCAGTGGACATGTTTGCAGCACCGATAAGCTTATAGTCCGAGTATTAGCAAGATGCTCAGCTGAGCCCTGACTTGCCCGTGATTTGGAGAGTTCATCACTGTTATGGAAGGACATGGTGCCAGAAAGGACAGTTTCCTATGAAACTAATCACCTGGAGAACTCCTCGAGGAAGATCCAACATAAGTGCCCCCCTAAGGTACAGGGAAAACATTGCTTTTCCTCCCAGGAATTTTGGGTGGTATTGCACTGGCAAATGCAAAATTGGCAGCCTCCTACACCTCAAGGAAGAATCCTCTGGACTGAGTGGACTGAGGCTTATTCCTCACATACCTCTCCTTTCATTGGTTGAAGATCAAGCAATCTATTATCAAGCAATGTATTCCTGTTTGAACAGAAACTCAAAATTGTCATTTGAATTTGTTGAGGTCAGTTTTAAATAAACATTCAGGGTCTAGAAAAGAATGTCAACTTCTTCATCATACTTTGATCATAATTCTTATTTCTGTTATCCTTTGCCTTTTAGGAAGTCTGAGTTAAAATGAACTGGAGGAAAGTTGGGAACTTTTGCAAACTCTTATGACTTATGCTGAACTTAAAAAGATGAATGGAGAGAAAGGTTTGGAGAGGTTGAGAGAATAGGGCGGGTGGATGCTGAGAAGGAGGGATGAATGCCACTGATGGGTAAGCTGAGGCCTTTCTAGAGGGCTTTGCTTTTCACTCTGATGAATGTAATCTTTATTTTAATACGGATCCACTGAATATTTTTGAACATGAGACTGATGTAGTCAATATGGTAAATGGAGGTGCTCAAAAGGTTTTCTTTTTCTTCTATAATTTCTTTGTCATTTAGTGACATCATACAGGATATATTAGGTTGAACCATGTGAAATTAGGTTTGATCATTTTTGTAAGTTAAATAGTCAAAGACTGGCAATTTCATGTGATTTCATCTAATATATTCTAAGCAAAGTAACTTCTTCCTGTCCATTGGCAGCTGTGAGCCCTGCCAGCTGGAAGTTGGACAACACCCAGGGGAGGAGCCCCCAGGACGGTGAATACCATCCCTTCCTTGGGCCTGCCTGGTGGAGTCAGCTTTCAGGCCAACATCAGAGGATCCCTGCTGAGCTAGCTCCTCTTTCCAAAGCTGGCGTCTCTGAAGGAGGAAATGTCAGCATGGGGTGCTATCTTCTTCAACTTCCCAGGAAGAGGAAGGACAGCTGGCATCTTCAAAGGACTGCTGCTGTCCTGTGGAGACTCCTAGAGTCACCAACCTTCCCCTGGTGATCAAACAACCAGATGGTCTGTGGTGAGCCCTCATGAGAAGGCAAAGGGACAGATGTGGCAAACTCTTTATAGAAGTGTGAGAAGGGCGGGTGGTAGGAGGATAGATGAAAAGAGAAAAAGAGGGAGAAAGAGAAAACAGAGGAGGAGAGAGGTGGGGAGGAGATAGTGAGAGGGAATTAGAATTGAAGCTTAGAAACAGAAAACTAGTTGTCTAGATGTGTGCCTCCATGCAAATCTTACATGGGGAAAATGAGGGGTTCTGAATTCTCCAAATCCCAAACAAGAAATACAATCTGTTAAAAAATTTAGTTATTTTTTGTTCTGTGGATTTATTTTTATAGAAAGAATCCTGAAGATGAATAAAACTTCACATCCTAAAGATGTGTAAACTGGATTGAAAATAATAAAATTGTATTTAATCAGTTGTTGAACAATGATTTAGAAAGATTGTTACACTTTTGGATAATAGTTTTGCCTCTGTGCGTAGCTAGCTGTATGGCTGTATGCCTGTTTTCTTCTTTTCTGACCTCAATTATTATAATCAGCAACATGATTTGGTCACATAGGTTAGTTGTTGAAGTTATGTAGGTTAGGGTTTGGGAAGAAGCTAGGTGGGCAGAACTTTGACCTCCCACCCATCTCTCTTGGACCATCACAGTGCTGGAAACTTTGTCCCTTTTTTATTGCTCATCTCTCCCTTTGCTGAAGCTAGAGCCCTTTTGATGAAGCCCTCTCTGTTTTGTCCACAGTTCACTTAAGAAAGACCTCCAGATTTCTCCATGCTGCTAAGAACCTCTACCACATTGTTTACTTAAGAGTCCATGAGCCATTATTTTGTCTCCTTAGGTGGAGACTAGTCATAATTGATGCAAAATAAGTGTGCCTACTAATAAAAGGCATTTTCTTTTTTTTTTCCCCCCCTGAGAACTACTTGGTAGATATGACCTGATTCAGTACTTGAATGTAATGACCTGAAAATAAGACTTTAGACAAAAATAAATGAGATTGATGAAAATACATCATCAGTGCACAAAATCCAAGGCATCTGGTAGAATTCTATTATCCATTTTTCCACTTGGGGAGAAAGATTAGTTTCTGCTGTTTTCTGTGAGTGCAGCAGAGGAAAGGTTGTGGTTTTGGTTGAGAAAGCACTCTTATTATCCACCCCTATTTTTAGAATTTCTAGACATCTATCTTATTGACTTGAGTTTATAATTTAGGCCTGTAACCTTTAGAAAAAATGAGCCTTCCCCCTTGAAATTTCTCGTGCATGATTTTAGCCCACAGGAGAATTTTTTTTGAAAGTTTAGCAAAATCTGCCTTATCATCAGAGTTTTAGAACTATTCAAAGAGAAAAGAGTGATATTTTATTCATAATATTCTGGCACACTCCCTAGATTCCTACTCCCTAAAATCATGGGATCACTAAGGATCCGTGGTGTATACATAAACGAACTGGAGAAGTTCTCAGTTCTGCATACATAACATTTGTTCATCAGATATATATTACTTGCTGTTTATTTTCTGTTTTGAGGTCATATTTGGAGTATCTGGTAGAGGTCAGGGGTACTCATGTGAGACATTACAGAGATGACTCTTTGGAACAAGCTGAAATAGCTACAGTAGATACTGCTGGCTTCAAAAAGTGGGTCAATCCCTCCCCTTGCTGCTCTGGATGGTGCATAATAAGGGCTTGCTATGGTCTAAATGCTTGTGTTCCCCCAAAATATGTATGTTATGACAATTACCCATGTGGGAGTATTAAGAGGTGGGACCTTTGGGAGGGGGTTAGGTCATGAGGGCTCCACACTCATGAATGGGATTAGTGTGCTTATAAAAGAGGCCCCAGGGAGCTTGTTTGTACCTTCCACCATGTGAGGGCCCATGGAAGATGCCATCTATGGGGAACAGGTCCTCACCTGACATCAAATCTGTTGGTGCCTTGATCTTGGACTTCCTGGTCTCCAGAACTATGAGCAATACATTTCTGTTGTTAATAAATTACCCAGTCTATGGTATTTTGTTATAGGAACCTAAAAGCTACACCCTTCTCCAGAGACTTGCCCTCTACCATAAGACCTGTTATTTCCAGGATATTCCTAAAAGGTATGCCTTCTTCCTGAGGGCTGGCCACAGCTGATAACTGACTGAAATGCGGTATAAAAGCCTGACTCCATTGCATCGAGGTGAGAGAACTCCATGGTGCTCCACTCATCCTCCAGAGCTTCTTGTGAGCTCAGTATGAGATTGGATTTCAACTGAGATTACATTCTTGCTCAACTTCACCTGCCCTATCCTGCTTGTCTTACTTTCTTATGATTGGTTTTTGTCTGGGTGCACTAAATCACTTGCATAAGAATCTCCATCTTTGGTTCTGCTTCTAGGTAACCTAATCTAAGACAGTAATATTTATTTTGTTAATTAATTTTGGCTTTGTTCTTAATGTGATGCATTATTCATTGTTGAAAATAAAAAAATACAAATAGATAAAAGGACAAAATAAATAACTCTGGACTCCAGAAGTGAGTGACCATTGTTGATCTTGGCAAATATCCTTTCATTCAGAAATCTTTATGTAGTAATGTTTGCATCAATGTCCCTAAATAGACTATATCTCCTATATTTATGCACTTGTGTAATCCTTTCCCATATTGCCTCTTGCTTTGATCATGTGTCTTGTTTTTACCAATGGGATCCTAGCAAGCATTATGCAAGTAGAGGCTTGGCAAAAGCTTGCATATCAGGGCTCATATTGACTTTATTTTCTGTATTCTTGATGCTCTGGCATTTGGGGCCTTGATCCTGGAAAGGATACCTCTTCTGTGGCTAGCTAATTTTTAGAGATAGCAAATGACTCCCCTGTGACAGTGCCTTTGACATACAAACCAATCAGCCCAGAGCCCACACACCCCCAATTACCTCCTTTACCTAACGTTCACATGCCAAGCCGATATTCCCTCTTCCCTAAATCACCCAGGGCCAGGTATCAGACAATTAGGGACCACCTCTGTAGTCCAGAGCCCTCTGAAATTATTCAAACTCTCCAATTCTGCAGGCCTGTCCTGCCTTGCGTGTTCCTTCCCACAAACCCTCCAGCAAAGGCTCTGGGCTGTGCTATCCCTTCTTTCTCTTCTGCTTCTTGACTGGCCTTTGTGCTTCCCCATGTGGCCCTGCGTGGCATGTTTCTAGGTCTCTGTGGGTATGAATTTCCTTGATGACAGTCATTTCTGTATCTGTGTGCCTTACCATATCTGATTAAAACAAATCGTGAGTGCATTGTTAGAACAGAGCTTATTTTTTCAGAACACTCCCTCTTTAAAGCCAGTCACCATGCATAAAGAATTTCAGGTAACTCTACTGAATCATGAGTGAGACCCTGGAGCATGAGAAGCCACATTGGAGGTTCTATGCCAGCCGAGCTCCTAGCTGAATGCAGCTGCATGAGCAATCTCAGTTGTGCTACACGAGGCAGAGCTGCACATCAGAGCCCAGTCAATCCACAGAATCATGAGAAATAATGTCATTGTTGTTTTAAGCCTCCGAGTATTGGAGTGGTTTGTTATGCAGCAGAAGAGTAATAAAAGAAGGTAGTGTGGCAGTGACCTTATGGAGCTGGGCCTACCTTTCATCTCACATGTATGCATGTCTCCCTCCCTGCTATCCTACCATCCCAGAGAAGGAAAGCTAATTTTATTGATACCTTTTTATCTCATTCATGAGGCCATGTTTCCTAGTGGGCCAGGGAGGTCACTGTAATTAATTCCCAGGTGGTTTACTTTCATTGGCTCTCCTCATTCTGTGTGGTGCGATCAATAAGCCAAGTTAGGTTTGACTCTCTTCTCTCTCTCTCTGCATGCATGTTACTGCCTTTGGCTGTGGTGGGAAGGCAGAGGCCCTGTGTAGGTTCCCAGTTTACCTTTAATTGAAAAGTCTTTATGAATATCTCAGATACTGACCCTACTCATAAACTGGTACTCTGTTTACTATTTGGATTTGTTCCTTGCATTCCTCTCCTTTGGGAAAGCTGCAACAAATAGGAAAACTTGGCAGGGCAAAAGCCAGGCATTTCTGAGTTCCCTGCCCTCCAATACTTAATACCATCCAAACCCATACACATTTTTACCCTTTATACTTTGCTTATACCAAAATAAAGTCATGATTTTTGTAACCTTTTTCACCAGAAATATTCTGCAACTATCTCTTTATGTCAGTAAAAAAAAATCTTCAATGTAATTTTTTTTATTTTAGCATATTATGGGGGTACAGATGTTTAGGTTACGTATGTTGCCGTAATGGCAAATGGCAATTGTCAATGGCAATGGCAAATGGCATGCCTATATATGGATATACAATTTAACTGAAATAATTTTTAAAATTTAGGTTTTGTTTTTTCACTATTATAAAAAAATACTGTGTTGAGTATTCTTAAAGCTAAATGCTTGTACATATCCTTAAATATTTTCTTAGAATACATTCATAGTAATGAGTTTGGGATCAAAAGAGTGTGTGAATTTTTAAAGCATTTAATAAGTAAGTATTGCCAAGTCCACCCGCCTGCAAAAGATTGTATCACTTTGCACTTTTAGCAATATATGAGGATAAACATTTTCTATCATCTTCACTGTCATTGATATCCTTATTTTTACCATTTTTATAAGAAAGATGCTATCCCGATGTTTTAATTTCTATTTGTTTACAAATGAGGCCAAAAAATGTTCATATGTGTATTTGTCATTTGCTGCTTACTCTGTGACTTGACTATCCATGAAATATTTAAAAATCTTTTAATTGCTGTATATCATCATATGTCACCAGAAAACTACATCTAACTGGCTACCAGTTTTGCGAATTGTGGGAGAAATGTGGATAACTACCATTTGGCCTGGTTGAAAGGAGAAAATAAATGTCCAAGCACATTTGTTACACATTTATCTTGATGGTGGAAATCCAATGTGAATAAGCCACAGTTCCTATGCTCAGGTCCTCTATAGTCCAGGAAGGAAAAACATAATGTTATTTTTTAACTTTAAAAAATGTTATTTTATTGTGGTAAGAACACTTAACATGAGATCTGCCCTTTTAACAAAATTTAAGTGTATAATACATTATTATTGATTATAGATCCAATGTTGTATAGCAAATCTCTAGAACGTATTCATCTCTTTTGACTAAACTTTATGCCAGTTGATTAGGAACTCCCCATTTCCTCCTCTTCCTAGAATGTTATTCCTTTAAACTCCATTTTGATGCAAGACATGATCAGGGTTTAATAAATGATTATTTTACTAGAGAAGTATTAGACCTGTAAAAATGCTTAAAAAACATGTTCATGTGGTCTCATAATTGGCACAAGAGTATTCAGAATACCGGGAACACAATAAGCCTTCTGCACCTGGAGCACTTGATTCAGTTCTTTGTATCTAAGTGTTTGGTTCCAAGTATGGAGAGACCTCTTCAGTGGGATTTGTGGTATATGGGGTAGATCCTAAAACTTGTTTTTTTCTTCCAAAATCTCTCTATAGCAGTGGCTGATAAGAGGCCATCTTGAGCACAATTTCCAAATTGCTTTTCTCTTTCTTTCCTCCTTTTAATCTCTCCCTCCTTAGCCTTTCAGACAGCTCTATTTTCAGCCTTACATCTGCAGAGTAAACCAGAGAAGATCTCTAGAGACTGACAGTCACGTTCTTTTTTATGTGAGCAAGTGCTAATTGTACATTTGAATATTGTTCTCGTGGGACATTTGCTTCTGGTTTTAATCAGAAAGCTTGCAGTGATTATAACTACTCCACAACAGCAAATTTCATTCAGATTGCCCCTCAAATATTGGTACTGAAGGTAGTTATGCTTTAGATAAAAAGCATTTTGAAAAAAAGACTGTCTTTCTTCTTCTCTTTCATTCCTTTTTGTGTCCAAGAAATAAAAATGCAACACAAAAACCAACCGGTGTTGAATTAGTTTTCTGATGGTATCTCCAAGGGACCTTTCCTGGGTAGGTGTGCTTAATGTTTGTGACATGTATTTCAGACTCTCTGAATACCTCCAATACTCTAATTTGAAGCTGATGATTTCTTATGTTTGTTATTTCCAAAAAAATTTATCTAGACCTTTGTTTTTAGCTCATACTGAATAGCTGGTAAAGAATTTGTTACATTTCTACTTTAATCTTTCAATGTAATTTAGTATTTCCTTTATTTATTCTTTAACAACTTCTTTTGTTTCTAATTTTTAAGAATTTTTATTTTTCATTAAAAGGAAGCAACTCTTATTTTAGTTGCTTTGCTCTCTTCTGAAAAGCAGTCTACTCCTTGCCTAATGAATATGAGCTCTGAGGATTGTTAGGCAACGTTCTTGAAAGCTCTTCTCAGCCAAATAGAAATCGTCTCCTGGGGCCCAGCTTTATAGTTCTCTTCTCCACATTTAGTATGAGGCCCTCAAAAGCAAACTTTGCAACTTATTTTTTTATATCTCTGCTCGAGCAAAGAGTATGTTTTTGGTCAGTCTTATTGGATGATATGGCTCAAACCCAACAATTTTTGAAGACTTTTCAAGGCTGTCAAGCAGCCTCTATCTTTTGACTTCAAAAGGACTACATCTGGTCTTGGAAAGTAGTTCAGAACAGTGCCTGAAAAAGATCAGCTTTAATAGTAAAAAGGAAAAGTATATATTAGGGATAAGCTAAAGAATGTGGGAAAAAAATCAGTGTTTTTATTCTTAAACCCAAACTAATAGTCATGCATTGTCAACGTCTGCCATGGCTATCCTCTTGGTGTTGGTGCTTTTGCGGTTGAAGCTTGTTAGCGAAAATAAGGGAGAAGGCCTAGAGGAGACAGGCTCTACCTGCTGGCCCTGCAACAAGACCCCGCCATCCTCTGAAGACATTGCACCACTGTCGCGCTCTCCTCCCAACTCCACATTTCCAAATGTGCCTAGTAGATCTGGTAGGTTTTCTGAATGATCTCCTAGTAAGAATCCTAACAGATAGTAAAAATAAACAAATTATTTCTAAAACAATGAAGCAAAGAGCTTGTACTAAAAGCAACAACCATCACCATTACTATTTTTGAGTCCTTACTATGTATTGAATCCTGTGTTTATTAAGACCATTGCATTTAAATTCAGGTCAGACTAACTTCAAACTGCCTGCACATGATCATTATACTGATGTTATCACCATGCTCAGAGCTTAGGATCATAGAACTTGAAAACTGGAAGGTAACTTCTCTACCCACTTCATTTTGTAAGTGGGATACCTGAGATCTGGTTGGGTTCTGGTGAGAGCCCTCTTCCAGTTGCAGACTGTTGACTTCTAGTTTTATCCTCACATTGCAGAAAAATAGAGGGCTAGCTCACTGGTCTCTTATAAGGACAATAATTCCATTCATGAGGGCTCCACCTTCTACTCTCTACCTCCTAATACCATCACATTGGCAATTAGATTTCAACATAGGAATTTTGTGGGGACACAAACATTTAGTCCATAACAGAGACACTATCACAACATGGTATATTGTGTCTTCAAAGCCAACAGGAGAATATCTCACTCCAGTTTGCTGTGTGTAATGTGACGTCATTGTGCGAGTAGTATCTCATCATCATCTTTGCCATATTCTCTTGGCCAGAAGCAAGTCACACTTTCCACCTACCCTCAGAGGGGTTTCATACAGGGGCATAACTGATTTGGGGTCATGTCAGAATTCTGCTTTCCCTAGGAAAGAAAGTTCAGAGAGGATGGATGTAGCAGGTAATGTCAAACTGAAAGTGACAGAATTTCCATGCAGGTGTGGACTCAGGAATTACCCAGTGTCATGGGTTTCCACCTTGGCTGCACATTAGCATCACCTGAGAATCTTTAAGCAAATAATCCCATCCCTGGGGAGAGTCATGTTTTTAAAAATCTCCTCAAATAATTCAAATATATCCAGGGTTGACAAATACTAATCTACTCCAACCACTTTATTTCATAGATGAGGAAATTGAAGCCCAGGTAGTTTGTGTCTTCTTGAAGTACATATATCCAGATAGTAGCAGAGATAGGGTAAGACCCAGGGGTATTGACTAAGGTCAAGCCTTCCTAGCACTGGACAAGCACGTGTTACCTTGTGGAGGATGCACAGTTTGTCATGTGAACCTTTATGGTCAAAAGTTCCCACACTGTAGGTATATTTGACCAAAGCCAGGTTAAATTCTGTCTGTTAGTGTATAGTCAACTTCTTAGTACCAATGCATATTTCCCAGATTAAGTTTGCTCTCATGAGCTTCAAGAATGAAAACATAAATAAAATGTACTTATTTTTGAAAAGTTGGCATAAAAACAATTCCTGTTTGTTTGGAGGAAAGGTATTTTCCATTGTGGCTGAAACCATGCTTTATCTGATGCTTACGCAGAATGCTATTCATTTTCTGATGTGGATGAAATGGGAACATGAGCTGTGCCATTTAGAAATGTGGCTGAAGTCTCGGTAAAACATCATAAATCCAAAAGGGCAAACTATACCACCTAATGGGCTGATGAGTCATTATCTTTTGATCAGTGAATAAATAAGGCCTTTTCCTGGGTTTCGTTATGCCTTCTTAAAAATGAGCTCTCTACTCTCTCCTGCCATTCACTTAATCTCTACTACTACAAAATTTCAGTCAGTAGGGATTTACCATATTTATCACTGCTCCCACTTGGCTTAGGTAACCCATATCTCCACTTTGAAGGGACAGTAGGGACACCAAAGCCCTGGATGTGAGAGTCTCCTGTCTCTCAGACTTCTCAGGAACAGTCCTGACTAGCTGCCCCTTTACTTGCCCAATAAAGTCTTTCTCTGTGTTGTATGAAACAAAAATAATGTGAGGCCCCGGGAATCTGGCACTAGCTTCAAATTCTTCCAGCCTGGTGATGGAGAAGGATCTAGCCTGGGATGTTTGCCATTTCCTCACTCGACTAGCCTAGTACTGAAGGTCACAACCTAGAACAGATGATCCCATAAGACTTTCCAGGTGGTAACAGTGAGGACTAGTTATCTATCCAAAATTTTCCACTGAAAAGCCCAGGGATGTGATTATACATTTAAGAGGAACATAACCATATTGAATTTAATTTGGAATAAAGAAGAGTATGTTAACTCATTTTGATTGAAAACTCCTCCAGCTAAGCTGAAACATGTCTGCAATTTCTGTAGAGACCTAAATATAAAATTAACTACCATGTAATCATGATAATCACCATGGAAAGCCTGCATGACTTCCCAGCAGCCTAAGGGCCACAGTAATTAATGCTTCTGCACTTTATGCAGGGCTTTTTTTTTTTTAAATGACAATTTGCTCTTCTATTTATTAAAAGAAATAGACGCCAGTTACCAAAAAATATAGTTACTAAGAAATATGGCTGTAACTCTAAAGAGAAGAACAGCAGAAGAAACCAGTTTTTTAAAACTAGCTCTCTGTCCTGATGTAGGGCATTAGACCCTGAAGGCTGACAGATGTCTCTCAGAAGATTGGGCAATTGTAAAACCTCTAGTCTTTTCTTCCTATATTTCTTATAACCAGCATTGCCCTTGGTATCCTACCTTATGAATTGTAGAATATAAAAGACCTGCAGGGGGAATCATTTACCATTCTCCTGCCTTTAGATTGCTTCATACAAATTCTACAAGGCAGAGAAAAGTTTATTTAGGTTTGAAGACCATGAAACAAAGAATATCCATAACCTTTTGATATTACTGGTTGGTCAATAATAATGCTAATAATGACATACACAGGAACTATGCCTAGTATGATGTTTAGCAAATAATAAATGCTTGACAAATTTTAGTGATTGCTAATTTGATGATGGTAATGAGGATGACAGTGATAATGATGGTGATTTCTTTCTTTATATTTCGGGTCCTATGCTACAAATATTACATAATTTTCCTTATTTCACCCTCATAACAATCCTACCAGATGAATATCACTATCCTCATTTTACAAAGAATAGGGATAAGTTTAGGGAAGTACAAGTAAAATGTTCAAGGGCATCCAGTTAGTGAGTAGAAGTGGCCAGATTTACATCCATGTCTACATGATTCTGTAGGCATTCTTGGCCACTCTATATTACTTTTATTTACTTTTTCTGAAGCTATTTCAATTAGTAGCCTCTTCCATCATTCAGTTCAGTCCCTCCTTGCCCTCAAATCTAATATTAATAACACTAGGTTTATTCCTTTTGGATTTTTCTTCTGAACCTAGTCCAACTTTTAACCATTTGTCATCTGCCTCAGAACCTGTGAAGGCATCAGGTAATGTTTTGGGAAGATCTTTGAGGTTCTGTAACTTTCATCCCCATGATCAGTTTTCTGTCTTTTGACTGAGAGCTACCTCGAATGGGGTATGAGTGTTTGCCTTTCCTGCCCTTTGGTCCTATCAAGAATCCCTGCCCCATGCAACACTGGAGTCTCTGAACTTCATTTTCAATGCTGCGACAGTTTAAGCAGAGAACTAGATGAAAGAAAAACAGATGTACTTAAGGGTTTGTAATCTCCCTCTACCTTGGAAATTCAGAAAGATACTTTATCAACAACATGGGTAGCTAGCATTCTGAAAAGACTGTACATTCATGATGGTCCCATATTTATGTTGTCTTCAAAGTGTAGAAACTCTTTCCTAGGTAGCCTTAATCTTCTTCATTCTCAGAGCTCTACAATTGCCAGGGTAACTCCAACCATGTTATTTTTCACCCTTCTACTGTTCTTCTCACTGCTCATAATGGTGTTCTCTTTTTCCCACTCTACTTATGTTTCCAGCTTTTCAATGGAATCTCTAAATCCACTCATTTTTTTATCCATTACTTGCACTATTAATTGAAAGGATCTTACTTGCCACATATACAGTCAGTTGTTGAAGAAAGAGATAAATGAAATGGTCCGAGACCTTAAGATCTGACAGTCTAATGACAGAGCGTGATGTGACAAATGCTGTAGAAACACTGAGAAGATGCCCTGGGACAGGGAGAGATGAAAAAGGGAAGGCTCCAGAAGAAGCAATGCCAGAGCCGACACTCTGAACAATCAGGAATAAGGGTACTTGATTGTTGATCCAAAGAGATTCCCACTTTTTTTTCACTTTTCCTGTTACTAGATGGGACAGAAAATCCAACACCAATGGGAGAAACTTAGAGGCTACCCTGGAAGAGACCACACTGTGCCTGGATAGCCATGAAAGCTCAGGACAAGGGAAACAGTTAACTGACTTGAAAGCACATGGTGTAAAAAGTGAAAGCTTGGCAAAGCCAAGTTTGTACCTGCAGTGCAACATCACTGGGAATTGAAACCCTGTGTGCATCAGAATTGAACTAGTCTTCCTCTTTCTTACAGATAGCACTCTTCTTTCTAAATATTAGGTAATGTAAGGGAAGAAGATTTGTATTGGGAGCCAAGAGAGCTGAGTCCTTTTTCCTATCTATCTTCAAATAGCTGAGTTCTTGAACATTACCAGTAAGTATATAAAGATATAAATGAAGAATCTTGGGATCCCAAGTAGGAATACAAACAGTGTCAAGAGAATTTAACAGTATGACATAACCTCACTAAAGAGGATGGGGACAGGGGGAGAAGGTGATGATGTAAGTATCCTGGAAATGAGTGCGGTCTGTAAGACTAAAAGCAGGAGGAACTGCACATAAACATTGTATTTTAGTTGATAAAGTTGTTTCCCAAGGGGGTACAGGTTACTAATTTTGATACTGGAAAGGAAGAATTAATTAAATGGATATCATACAGTGAGAGCCAGTTTTCTCATTGTTGGAGTGGGAGTTTACAGATAGCAACAGACGAAGCTGTAATGAACCATGTGGTAATGGAACAGCATTGGAAGACATCAGAGAGAACCTATGTTTAGCTTAATATAGATACAGATGTTTACAGATAGAACTATTCATAGACACACACACACACACACACACACAGGAGTTGGCATATGCACGTGTTTTTTTAATCCGATAGATGAGAGGGCCCAAAAGAAATGAAACTCTAATAGCAGTAAACACACTCAGCATCTTGGTTTCAAATTCCATTATCCAATAAAAAGAACCAGGGCCCTTTGAAGAAATGACTCATTCTAGGACCAGGAGAGGAAGTGTACAAGACGAACCTGGATTATCTTGTAGTGCCAGAAAATAAGAAAGTACTTTTAAAAAAGCCCAGCAACGAGAGTCTTTCAAAGGTAAATAGGAGCCAACTATAAGAGCTCCCCATGGCCAAAGTTGAAACAATTTAAGGAAAAAAGTATTTGATGTCAACTCAAAGAAAAAATTAGATATCTATGAGTTCATACATTTTTGTATATATATATTTATAAATGATTGAACACATTAATAAATGGAGGCGAATAGAAAAATCTCCCACACAAAAGAATTCCAAATATTTTATGTAGCTATTCCACACTTAGGTATAGACTGCCCATAGTGACTTCCTTTCAAAATGTACAGCATGAAAAGGAGTCAGAAAGAATGAGGTTATTGAGGAGTAACCTGGCAAACACAACCTCAGTCAGCTGGTCAAGGCCAACATCGGTGGTGATAAATCACATTGATAGCATGTATGCTTGTTAGTGTGTGATGAAAGTGGCAATTTATCTCTGTGATCTCCCCTTAAATATCCCATGACCTTAGTCTTATCATGGAAAAAAAAATCAGAAAAATTCTAAGAGTGACACATCCTACAAAATACCTGACTAGTACTCCTCAAAATTCTTAGTCATCAAAAACAAAGTCTGCAAAATAGTCATAGCCAAGAGGAACCTAAAGAGACATGGCTACTAAATGTGACGTGAAATCCTACAAGAAGAGAAGGACATTAGGTAAAAACTAAGGACATTTCAATAAGCTATGGACTTCAGTTAGTAATAATGTATCACTTAGATCACTATTGGTTCATTATTTGTAACAAACTTTTCATATTAATGTAAGATGTTAATAATAGGGGAAACTGCATGTGGGTATATGGGAACTCTAATCTTCTCAATTTTTCTGCAAATCAAAAACTGTTCTAGAAAAGTTTATTTTTTAAAAAGTAAGAAAAGAAAGAATCTATCTTGTCTCCCCACTCATGGTAGAACAGAACTGTTATGCTCCATCCCTTGCTGGCACCTGGCATGTTTCAGGGTATAATAAATGGGACGTCTGAGGCTCTGATTTGAAGGCCACAAAGGGAGGGCAGGTTATTTTCCACCAGCTGCATAAATGAAGTGCAGTGATGGTAGACGGGAGAGAAAGAACACTCAAATGTGAAAGCAGACAGACTTCAGTATTGGACCCAGATGTTTGTGGGCTGCCTGGAGTACCTGGAGCAGAGGTACCAAGCTGCAGTCATCCTTGCAGGCAGATGGCTTTTTTGTTATTAAAATAACCACATTCATTCTTCATTCTTATTGAAAGAGGATATAGTGGAGAAGAGGATAGATTGCTCTAAATCTTTTCAAATCTTTATTACTTGAATTTCTGATTAGCACACACATTATACATAATAAGTTTCCAAGGAGCAGCTGCAAATGCAGCCAAGTTTAGCATTCTGTTCCCATGATGTTTCTGTGTAGGTGGGGCAGTTGGGCCATCATAGAAAGGAGCCCTAGACTATATGCCCTGGTCCTCAATGCAATTTGTATCAAGTAATGAAATGAATGACAATTTGTCAGGAGGTTTAAAATAAATTACAGCGTCTATGCTTCCTCAGTTCACTTTTCGTATCTTCTTTTGTGGAGGAACTGATGTATTTCCTTCTGATAATACTTAGAATCATAAGATGTAGGATTCCATGAGAAAATTGACATCTAGAGATATGATGTGACTTGATCAATGTCATACGATGGCCAAAAATGTGTTAGAACCTTGCTATTCAAAGTGTAGGTGACCTACCTGCTAAGTATGCAGAGTATTAGCCCATATCCCAGACTTACTACATGAGAAATCTGCATTTTAACAAGCTTCCCCGGTGATTCATATGCACTTAAAGTGTAAGATGTACTAGCTCAAAATCTTTAATTGTTTTTATGAGATCATTAAATTGTTTAGGATGTTTTAGGCTGCAAATAACAGCATCAAACAAAAATAGCATAAGCAAATAGGATTTTTATTATTTCCTATAACAAGAAGACAGGAAAAGGCGATCTCATGATTGATCTTATTAATGACTAAAATTTTTATCACTCTTCCATTCCATCATTTTCAGCATGCTGGTTTTGTTGCCTCATTGGTGCAAAATGGCTGCTACTGTTCATACAGCTGAGTCCAAAGACAAAAGTGGTTGGATGAAAGGAGACGATAGGAGAGGGAGCCAAAAGACTTCTCCTCACACATTCACATTATATAGTCTGGTGTAAAACATTTCTCAGAAAATATCCCAGGGCATATTTTCCGTTGGGTGTTCTTGGCCAAGTTTTGATCATGTGGTTATTCTGTAGCTGAAAGAAAAATTTAGAAAACATCACCAGGTTTTATAGAGGGAGGTGGTTACTGCCAGTAAGGAACACAGGTAGGAAATGGCTGTTGGGAGGGTGACAAATAGTGGCTGTTCCAATTATGCTGTCTTAAAGTAATTGTGGACACAGTCATAGAAGATTAGAGTTCTATTTCATTATTCCTTTTTTTCCTTATTTTTTTATTGTTGAGTGGGAAAACTGGGGCCCTGGGTTTTAAAGAACTTCTCCATAGTTAGATATGTAGTTAGATCAGAGGATTAAACAGAAGTCAGCACTCTTTACTCCTGATCTCCTACTGAGACAGACACTGTAGTGTTGTAACTAAACATCATTCAAGCCCCCATTCCTTCCTCTACCCCTACTAAAAATGGTTGAAAAGCTAAAATATTGCTTTGATTTGTTGTGGTCATGAGGGAAAAGTCTGCCTAATATGTAGGCAGAAGTCACTGAGGAGAGTTTCCCTTTTGTTATACAAAGACAAAACCTCATCAGGAGAAGGCTTTTGGTGCTTTCCTCTTTTTCTGAGCTGAATGTGAATGTGACGACCGAAGCAGCAGCAGCTATATTGCAACCACGTGGATGAAAGTCTAGCACTAAAGTGGGTGGGGCCGAGAAGACAGAAAGAAACTGAATCTTTCAAGAAATCATAAAACCCTTGAAATGAATTTGCTCTGCCAATCTTTGTAGTTCTTATTTCATGAGGAAGAAAACTTAATTATTTAAATCATTATTAATTAGACTAAAAATACAAGCTGCAGAATGTAATCTAAATTGGTACAACCACTTCCCAAATGTTCTCTCAAGGAAAATTAATTTCCCGGAATACTTTGTGGAGAAGACTATTGTATCAGAATAATTTCAATGTAATAGTCATCTTCAGAGAAATTACTATAATCACTTTTTTTCCACTTGCAAAACCAAAAACCCAGGAGACAAAATGGAAGTATGAAGCAGGGCACTTTTCCAGGAGGGTTTTGATGTTGTTGCAGGTACAGAATTTTTTTCCCCAGAGATATTTTCTGTATCTGACATTCTTATCTTGTTGACTGATCACTTACTCTGCTGAAGCAATGGAATTTCTCCATCTCCAGATAGACCATTGAATGACGGTGTGTGTAATTCGAGCCTGAGGGATCTTGTCCACACATGTTTCTCCTTTGTATTATTGAGGATGTGTCTTTTTTCTTGTAATATGTGAGACTCCTTTCACCTTTATTGTGTCCAAGTTCTATCTTAAGGAGAATTCTTTGTCAAAGTGGCCATTGTCTCACCTTGTGATATTATCTTCATTTTCTCTCACACTAGTCTCTACAGTCCTTCAGAGAGTGGGTCCAAGTATTATTTAATTCTAAAATTGTGTAAGGAACAAATGTGTTTCCTGCTGAAGGTAGAAGTTCCAAGTTCCTGGGAAGTGGAGTCCCTTCATTCTAACTACCAATGGAAACAGGATCTGGGGGAGAACTGAACTATTCTGCATAACAGAGCGAGAATAATTTGGAGTTTAGAGGACATATGGGAAAAAGGCAGTGAAGAGTTAGGATAGGGAGGAGAGAGAAGAAAGTAGTCAACAAGATGATAAGATACCCCAAGACATCATCCCTTTGTAGCAAATTGGATTTTCCAAACATAATCACGAGTATGTTTCCTGTACCACATGTTCTTTTAGAACCTTGTCATTCCTCCAATGAGAAAAGATAGTCTGTATCTTCCCCTTAAGATTAGGTGGGACATTATGACTTTCTTGACAAATACAAAGTAGTGGAAATGACTTCTAAGGCTGGATTAGAAAAGGCAAATACAGCTTCTGCCCAGATCTCTCTTGGAACACTCATATTGGAACTGGAGCTACCATGTAAAATGTATGGCTACCCTTAAACACAAATGCTTAAGAAAAGTTTGTGTAGAAAGACCATAAAGAGAATGAGAAATGCCCTGAGAAGCTCCAGCTGTTCTGGCCTCCAACTATTTGAGTCTTCCCAGCCCAGGCACCAGACATGTGAGTGAGGAAGCCTTCAGATGACTTCTCCCCAGCCTCTGTAACTACATGAGAGAGAGCCTGATGAAAACCACCCAGATGAGCCCAGTCTTAGTCAACCCCTTTATCTTAAGGTGCTATGACAGTAATAATAATACCAAATGATTGCTATGGTTTTGCATCACTAAATTCTGGGGTTAATTTATTTCAGACAGGCCTTTCTTACATAGCAATGGATAATTGGAACTTTTTTGTGATTCTCAAATTTTCAGTAAAGTTTCACACACTCAGGAAATACTTGCCATAAGTGAGTACATACGTAATGGAGAGAAAGGACAATGTATATTGCCTTGAGGTTGATGACTGTCGTTAGGATAAGAACAGAGATAGCATACTCTCACATATAGGGACCAGGAGAGACGGGGAGCCAAGAATAAAATGTGTGCAGAAACTGTGTGGAAAATGCTATTCTTTTACCAGCCCTGGGATTGGGAGTTCAGCCAAAGGGCGGGGTCTGCCTAGCCAATATCTGGATTACATTTGCTGATGATGTCTGTGAATTTCCAGTGAGAGGTGGCATGAGATCTACTTCACGTTTCTCAGTTTGCATGACTGAAAGCTCTAAACAGCTTCTTCAGATGTTCTTTTGGTTTCTCAGAGTACTGAATAAGAGCAAGAGCATTTGAATGTCTGGGTCAAGGGCGTGGCCTCTTGATCAACATGTTGATCTGAGGCGAATGAATCAGTCAGTTGAATTTGAACCTCTGAGATGAGGCTTAAAGGAAAGGCTTCTTATATGATATGAAGCCTAAAGTAGCTCCATATTAGATGCCATGTTGGCTTCCGATTAACCACAGTTTCAGGAATGCCTCTAAGTTTTCCACTTTATCTACTGTTCTTTGTGAAAGAACACACACTTACTGTAAATCCTGTCGTTAGGTCAAGACAACCTTGATGTTATTGCACAAATTACAAGCTGTGATGTATATAGCATTCTTGTCTTTCCCTGTAAGGTCAACTCTAATTGCCCTGCACATTCTCTATAGAGCATGTGTACCCTTTTCCTATAGGCTATAAGCCCTGGGACTCAGAGGTAACAGCATTGAGATCTACCTGTCTTGCGGCCACTTATAACCACATTTCTGTTCATAAGTTCCCCAATAAACCATCCTCTGCTGAGAAACTGGATTTGTCTGCCTTGTTATTTGGTTTCTTGGATCTTTCTGCATTTGGAAGTCACTTTGTATATGTGACCCTTTCACAGAATATATGATGAGCAGATGTCTTCCATATTTAGGTATAATTTATTTAATACTATGTTCCAGGCACTGTGCTAGGATTTTTAGGTATATTCCATCATTTTTAAACCTCAGTGCAACTATAATAAAAGGTTTTAGACATTATAGTCTGTAATCTATAATAGGTAACACAAATATAACATGTAATATATGATGCATAATATATATTAAATATAACAACACATATGTATATATATCTATACTTTAAATAAACATAGAAATCTGTGAAGTTAATTTATATTTTTAAATTTTAATTTTCCTGCTATTTGGATTATTATCCTATGAAAAGCTTAAATTTAAATCACATTTAAACATATATAGAGAGATAGGTGCTAAAAGTACCTTGCTGATAAATTATAAATAATACTCAAAATATGTCCTAAACAAAAGGTTGTTCCTCATGGAAGAGGAAATCTGACTGAGAAACAGCATTAGTTGGGATTATATATTCCTGAAGAGAAACTATAGAAGTTTGATGGTCTGGCTCTCTAAATATAGTTTTTAGAGACAGAATCTACCAGTCAGGTTAAGATGCTGTGGTAAAATGGAGGTGTCAGAAGCTTCTCAGACAAGTAGATTCAGTCTTTTTCCTGTTTCTAATTACTGGTTATGAATACCTGAGTAAAGCACTTAACCAGTTTTAGTCTCATTTGGCCATCTGCAAAATAGGGAGCAATACATCCTGAAGGATTTCCATGCAGGTTTAAAATGACATAATATGGGAGTGTTGGCAGACAGGAGGTGCTTCGGTAATGTCGGTTCTCTTTTTCTTCTGACATATATGTGAAATACTGGCCCTTGACTACAGCCTGTGTCAAACTCTACATAAAACCCACATTTACTGAAGATAGCTGTACTTGCAGGTGTTTGGGGCGCTAGACCTTAGCTTGAAAAGGCCAGGGTCATCATGGTGACTATGACTCATTTTCTGGCTTTCTGATTGAGAAACTTCAGCTGAGGAGATCATTGGCTACTGTAAATGTTTCTTCGATAGGAACTCACTTTGGGAGGCAGATTATTTAAGATGAGTTGGTTTGTTAATAGTATCCTCAGATGGATTGCGTTTATGGCACCAGTACTTGTCTCCATGAGGACCTGGGGCCATTAGTGCTATTCAACCATGTTCTTTGCCATGTGTCTTTGCAATTCTGCCCATTGAGAAAGGGAATGTATTTTTCTGTTCCTCAATTCTGGGTTCAGCCATGTGCTTTTCTTTGGGTGAGTGGGATGTTGCAGAACGGATTCAGGCAGAGGCTTTAAAAAGCACTTGTAGGATTTTCACTCTTGCGTCCCTGCCACGGCTATGAGAAGGATATGCCTAGGCCAGCCTGCTGGTCCCAGGAGGAGGATGAGAGGATCAGATGCATTCCCAGTCAAGCCTAGATAAGACCAGTCAACTCCCAGCTAATGCAAAAATTCAAGAGAAATAATAAATAATGTTTCGTTAAGCCACTGAATTTTGGGGTGGTTTCTTATATAGCATTATCTACCTGATACAATCCCTGTTCACTTTATAAGTCCATCCCAGTATGGATGACATACAGTCATACTATTAATAGATATAAGGGACTTACCTTCAAGGATTTCCTCCTTGACCTTTCTGTTAGCATTTTCTATTTCCTTAGCATGATATCTTCAGATATAACTTGAAACTAAGCATGATATTTAGTCATTTGCTTTACTAAATCATTTATGCTTTCTCTCCACTGATTCTCCAGTCTATGAACAGGACAGCAAAATTTATGGAGATGATAATTATATCTAATTAATTTTTCAAATAAAATTTCCCAGGAGGGTAATTGGAAATAGAAGGAACATTTTAATCTGAAAACCACCAGTATTTGCATAGTTGGGAGCTTTTGCCTAACTGTGGTGAGGCCAATCAACAGAGAACTATTCTTAAGGACTCTTATCAAGTTGTCTGATTTGTCATCAATTTCTCCAGTATATTTTTCATTGTTTTAATGTTTATGGTTTGGGGAAAGCCAGCAGGGTGCAAAAAGATATGTTCATTCTTTTCCTGTGTAGCTTCTCCCTTCTTGCTAGGAATTGTCTATCTTATCTCTTTTATATAAATAGAATATTTTTGGAAGGCGGAAAGGAACATTTGGAGGGCAATTACAGATAAACTCCAGATGCGAATTGATACTGCACTTTATTCGGTAGAGAATAGCCAAGATGATTTCCTCTCAGTATTTTGAACTGATATGAGTTGTGTTCTGTTTTGACAGGCAGATTTTTTTTTTCGCAATGTTTGTTCCTAGTCACTGGAGATATATTCAGCTTCAGGGAACTGTTAAAGTTACAAGCAAATTGGACAACTTGCTTTCTTGTATTTTGATTGTTAGCGTTACCTTCGAATGGAGATATGGTACGTGTTATTTTATCCATTACCAGTATTTATGACATTCTCAGGCATTGCCAAGTGCTGTCTAAGTGTACATTAATTCATGTAAAAGACGGATTGTTGAAGGCCTAAATAGGAAGATTTTCCACGAAATTGAAGGACTCAAAGGAACCCTGAAAATATTTTGGTTCATTATTTCCTAAAGTGTGGTAGACCTACCTGATGCCACAGGAAATGCTTTTCAGTAAATATAAGATGATTTTAGCTAGTAAAATGTTTTTAGGAGGCAGAAAGGAACATTTGGAGGCAATTACAGATAAACTCCAGACGTGGATTGATAGTGCACTTTACTCAGCAGAGAATAGCCAGGACCATTTCCTCCCAATGTTTTGAGTTGATGTGACAAGGCATTAAATAACATTAAATCACCTACTGAAGGGTGTTCCCTTTTTGATACTATAAAGTCATTCTGATTATGCTAAGTAGAAAGTTTCAGGCTGATACTAGTATCTGTTTACTACTTATGAAATGTTTGTTAATCTCCATTTTCACAAAAAGAGGGGGAATGTTATCTAGCTAGGATCGAATGTAATTGTTTGAATTTGTATTTATTCTTATGAATGCCTTTTATTTGTGGCAGCTAATAATGGCGGTCCCTTGCAGCTGTCACTTGGAAAAAAGCAAAAGTCATAAAGGTGGCACACATGAAAGGAGTGACTGAAAATTGGGAAACATTGGTCTAGTCCCATACAGATGCTGCCCAGTAAGGGGAACTCATTTTTTTATACCAATATAGCCTATGGAAGAAACTTAAAATGATATTAATATTTATGGTTAGCAATCATTCATACTAATGCTAAAAAATAGAAGGTGATCTATTTCTGAAATGGTACATAATCTATATGTCTTTATACAGGGGAGTCAGCATAACACACTAGGAATAGCGTGGACTTCAAACTCAAATTAACCTGGGTTTGAATCACAGTTCTATCAATACATGACATGGGCAAATCAATTCGCCTCTCTGTGCTTTAATTTTATCCCCTAGAATGTAATGAGAATGCTATCTAACTCGCTACCATGGGAATTAATTGAGGTAATAGAAATAAGTACCCATCATAGACCCTGGTTGAATGCCTGAGCTGGTCACCAGGAGCTTGTAGCCCCCTGGCTTTTGCATGTGCCTTTATGTGATTGGGGCTTGTTGGTATTCTTAGATTGTTTTTCAACGGAGAATACAAAGTCATATTTTTCACAGGAAACACTATTGAGCCAATAAGTTTCCAAGCTGGAAAAAAATGTAGGATAAGCCTCCTTGCCAAAGACTTTACATGTCTGCCTTCATCTAGTTAGAACTGTGGTGGTTGAGCCCTGGTACTTCTAAGTGATCCAAAGAATTTTATGGACCTCCTATGTGTCAGTTGTCCTACATTCTGCATGTAGATCTTCAGGACAGCCCTATGAGCTAGAGAAGAAACTTTGGTTCAGTGAGAATAGGTACCTTGCCTGAATTTCCACGAGTAGTGGTAGAGCCAGGGTTTGATAAATTTTAGACAGATAATGGATAATCTATGTATAATGAGCAGACTAGATGTTATTATGAATTAATATATAAAATGTTCTCAGTTATCAGAGGAAGCAACATAGTGTAGCAGATAAGGAAACAGACAATATACTGCCTGGGTTGACAAGTTGGCTTTACCATTTTCCAAGTAGGTGACTTTGTGTATTAATTAATGTCAATTTTTTCTTTGAAATGGGAATAGTAATAGTACTCCCATGATGAATTATCAGACAGATTAAATGAGAAAATCCTCATAAGCACAATGTACCTGACATGTAAAAAGAGACATTACATATTGGCTATTACAATGAGGCTGGTGCCAGTAGTTAGGTATCCAACAAATGCAGATTGAACAAATGGATGATATTGGGTAGACTCATTATTCCAAACACCTGGGAATCTGGTCTTTTTTCATCCCCATCAGGTGGATCTGTAGTTGTAACTTTGCACTTACTTGTATACGGATGTGGGTTTTGATAAATGTGCCTTTGTGGGGGATTTGTGTGCCGACACACCAAGGAGAGAGAAACAATTTAGCTACTCATTCATGTAGCAAGCCACAAGCTCCCAGCTCATTTAGTAAATAGTACCATTGTATGGCTCATATGCAGAAAACTTTCTGACCTTTACCTGAACTCAGAAGTATCTAGTAAAGAATTTAACTAAGCTTTTAAAATAATTCCACATGTAGAATAGTAATGGTCTTGATATTAAGGCGTCCTATGGAAGGAATGCATTTGTGCTAGGCTTAGTCCTGCCTGACTGCTTGGGAACATAAGACACGTGTCAAAGGAGGTTAACATGATTTCTTGCATGACTTCCTGCCCCTACATTCCTCTGCTCATTAGTGGTGTCCACATGACACCCATCTGTATTTTGGTACTGTTTTCTCCTAGCTCAAGTTGTGTCATGCTTGCTGCTTGAATTCTTTTTTTAAGTTAAAATTTTGTCAAATTACTGTCTTTTAATAAGGGGCTTATGTCAGTATTGTATTTTGGAATATCCTATACCTGTGGCTGTCAAACATTAGCTGCATCATTATCACCTGGCAGCCTTGTTAAACACAGACGGCTGGGCCCCTACATAATTTCCTATTTAGTGAGCATCAAGTGGGACCTAAGAATTTGCATTTCTAACTAGCTTCCAGGTGATGCTGATAGTCTCTTTAGATTTTTTCATACTTTGAGAGCCATTATCTTACATTAAAATTTTAGACATTCTAACTTAAGAAGATGTTCAAAAATATTGAACATCTTGAGTCATACTCAGTACTATAAACATTAGATCTTCATCTGGGAAGGAAAAGTAGAGTCACGCTTAGGTGAGTTTGGATGATATTTCTGCTTACAGATTTTTATATTCTGAAAAATTTTTTTCTCTGTATTCTTCCCTGACTTTGAATTATGATTATCTCAGTGGTTCAGACAGTGATGAAACTAGCATAAGGAATATGCAGAATTTGTGAAGTTCAAGCTCACAAATCAAAGTACAAATTTATTTGCATTTCCCACCAACATTTAAAAATTTATTAAAGGAAAAAATAATTTTATTTTCCAAATGAAAACTCTGGTAGATCGAGAACTTTTCTGTTCACTTTAATAAGCAAGCAAAAATACAGTTTGTTTGCTTTTAGTAATTAAAATGTGAAAAGATACTATTTAAAACCCTGAACTGAATTTAATAAATACTCTTCCCCCACCTGCCTTAGCCTTGGCTTGGCTCAGGAAGCAAGTCTGCAAATGAGAAAGTGAGGTCTGATGACTTCACCTGTGCTTCTCTGCCAGATGCCTCTCCCTTCCCCTCACCAGCTGTTTGGGATTCCAGTGGAAATGAGCGGAGTAGGAAGGAAGGATGTGGGAGGAGATTAAGAGGACAGGATGGTTCTTACTTGAACTGGTACCTTTATCAGTTGGCTTGGTGCTCTTGGGTCAAGCAGATGTTTAAAATTAACTCCTTTCTATTAATTTCTTTTGTTAACTCATTGGAGATTTTCTGCTGGGTTCTACTTTTTCATAGTTGCCTGGTCCTGGATAGTTGCATCTCTATTACAGGGAGTTTTATGGGATTCCTCAGCCTTCCTCAGGAATTGACTAATTCCCATTCATATTCTTGCTTCTGTAGACCCTGACCCCCGAGAAGACCTGATTGGAAAGCACCCCAGTACTCTGTGGTGTGTCTCCCTTCCTCTACCTAACTCTGTCTTGGTCACAGGAAGAATTCATGCATCCCTTGCCCCACTGAACTCTGAGAGTACGTAAGGATCTCAGGCAAGCAGCCTTCTCCTGGAACTGGCACCACTAAGGCAGTTAGTTAACTAGTTTCTCACCTGCTAAATTTCCCTGAGGGGCAGAGAAAGGAAAATCTAGGTCCGCTAATTCTCCAGCTGGAAAAGATCTCATTAGCACTATCCAACCTCTCCCATAGGGGGTGCTAGACTCACAGCAGAGTAATAATTTTTTGTATATTAAAAAACAAAAAACTCTGCAAATCTTTCTTTTCCATCTTCTAACTCCTTCGTTTGGCTGAGAGATCCAAGAGTAATAGAACTGGCTCTCAGAATTCTTTTATAAATTCTTCAAATGCTAATCAGGCAACTTGCTTTGTAGTTTCACATATATTGAAACATTGGTGCCTAGTAGAAACTTTGATTTTAATATTCTGTTCCTTGAGTTTGATCCACCTACCAGAAATTCATTTTCCCTCATGTAACTACATTGTCTCATTCAGAATCAACTCAGCTAAACTCAACACAATCCGACTGAATCTAATTGTTAAGTTTATTCCAGGCATTCATGCTAACCTTGGTGATACAAGTACAGAAATATATAAACCTTTCCATCAAGGTGCTCACAAGTCCAATAGGGAAAAGAGTCGTATAAAAAGATAGGAGCAACAAAGAAGAGTTTAAACAGAAAAGAAAAACAACTGGATTAACTCTTTTGTAAGGGAAATGAAGGAAGTATAGACACCTACCTCCAGCTGAGTTTTGAATATGAGGAGTTCACCAGGCAGGAGAGGATATGAAGTTGTGAGATGACAGTAAAGTTACTTAGTATTCCCAAGCATCACGGAGATTTGTAAAGCAACAATACTTATAAGACTTTGTGAGGATTACATAATTTGCACAAAATTCTTGGCACGAGAAATTGTGTTTAAATTCAGGTTTTCTGAGAAGCAGACACCAAGACAAAGTTAAATATGCAGGGATCTTATTAGGGGCAATGCCTTGAGAGAATATAGGGAAGGACTGGGTGAGGCTGGGAGAATCCCCAGACTGTGATGTGAATCTGATCCTGAGTGAAGGAAAGAGGGAAGGAAAGTTAGATAGAAGGCTTAGACTTCCATGCACTCAATAGGCCCTCAAGGAGTCTTTGAGTCAAAGCTGGCTGTGAGAGGAGTCCTGTGTCTCCAATGAATAGTCTTCCCTGAGTATCAGTTGCAATAACAGGGCAGCCTGTGGGAAGCATGAGCTTAGTACTGTGGGTTCCGGATTGCAATCGCTGGAGCCCTGCATACGGAGGTGCCTATAGTTGGAGGTCTGTGAGGTACAGTTTCATAACCAGCACATGTAGCATATAAATAGTACTTACAATATCATTCATATTTCAGAAAGCAGAAAATATATGAGCCAATATGAACTGGCAGTAAAAAAGGGGACGGAGGAGGGAGAGGAAATGGTATTTTTCAGAGCATAGCAGATAGTTTGGTATTGTTTTAATGTAAAATGAGAATTTAGGAATAATGTATAACTGAGATCTAGCTGGAGGCAGATCCTTTGCATTAGCGAGTATAGGCCAAACTGTTGTAACCACTAGACCCTAAATCTATAATAGCTCAACTGCAATAGAAGCCTATTCTCATGCATGTGATCAACAGGTAGCCCATCTCCATGTGCCAATTCAGGGTCCTAGGCCCCTTCCATTTGGTGGCCTTACCATCCCTTTGTAAACTAAAAATAAAATAAAATCCTAAGCTGCCCAACTGAATGGACCTCCTCAAGGCCAAGAGGACCCAGAGAAATCTGAAAAACTGAGTTCCTGGCAATGATGGGATGGGAGATCAGATATATCTCATTTTACCCCTTCCCTTTTGGGATTTAGACACAATGACTAACCAGCATTAATGTTAGAGATCATAAGACTGATAAAACAGACTCTGCAGCAGTAAGATACCAAATTATGAATGGGACCTAAGGCCATGCTAGCCAAGAGTTAAGTCATGCATCTCTATATTAAAGAATAAACTATATTCTAACTGCCACAAGGTTTTTCTCTAGCAGGTAAACAAGCACTAGCCTTGAGATAAGCAATATTAAGACAATTTGAAGCTGTCCCACAAGCCATAACTACAGCTTTAATTCTACGAGAAACTGATTTCAATAACTTTCTTCTGATAAGAAGACCACTGACTACGGACTAATTCTGGCTGATTTACAGAGGCTGTGCACTTGCTCACACGGTAGTAATATTCACTGGGGATTGGAGGGTTGGGGTGGGTACACTCACAACTAATGGATGCGGTAAGCATTGTAGGGGGGAAAGGGCAAGTCTCAAATCATGGCTTGGGTGAGGCAAAGTCAAAACATGTAACCAAAATGTTTGTACCCCCATAATATCCTGAAATAAAAAAAAAAATAGAAAGTGAAATTTCCATAGATTTTCAAAGTAAAACCTGATATCGCAAAGATAGCCTACTGAATGGGAGAAAATATTTGCTTTCTACACATCTGATAAAAGGCTAATAATAAGAATCTATATAGAACTTAAGATAATCAACAAGAAAAAATAAAACAATCCCATCAATAAATGGGCAAAGGAAGGAACAGAAACTTTCCAAAGGAAGACAAACTAATGGCCAGTAAACATATAAAAAAGTGCTCAACATCTGTAATCATTAGGGAAATGCAAATTAAAACTATGATACCACCTAACTCCAGTGAGAATGGTGTTTATCAAAATTCCCAAAACAACAAATACTGGCAAGGATGTGGAGAGATAGGAACACTCTTACACTGCTGGTGGGACTGCAAATTAGTACAACCTGTGTGGAAAAGAATTTGGAGATACCTCAAAGAGCTACAAGTAGAACTACCATTTGATCCAGCAATAGCACTACCAGGCATCTACCCAAAGAACAAAAGACATTCTATAATAAAGACATTTGCATTTGAATGTTTATAGCAGCACAATTCACTATTGCAAGGATGTGGAAACAACTTAAGTGTTCTTCATTCCATAAGTGGATTAATAAAATATGGTATATATATACTATGTAATATTACTCAATTACAGAAAACAATGGAGATCTAGCATTTCTTATATTATCCTGGATAGAGCTTGAGCCCATCCTCTGAAGTGAGGTATCACAAGAATGGAAGAATAAGCACCACATGTACTCACCATCAAATTGGTATTAACTGATCAACGCTAAGGTGCTCACATGATAATAATATCCATTGGGTGTTGGAGGGGAGGGGGTGAGTAAACTCACAATTAATGAATGTGATGAGCATTGTATGTGGGAT
>CAUYSK010063510.1:0-17552 GCA_963575035.1 Avahi laniger | reverse complement strand
AAAAAAAAAAAAAAAGTCCTGGTCTAATTAAGTGGCTAAACAGATTTGACACATCTCTCAGGAGCAAGGCTGGCTTTCCTAGGTATTCAACATTCTTTTAATACCTTTAATAATAATAATAAAAAATAGGAACTGAAACAGGAACTAATGGATTTGATGATAATTAAGAAATCCAATTCTCTTCTCAAATGCACCTTTGCCCTCTCAGGTAAAAATAAATGTTAGTTATTGCCAGGACGCCCATGGGCATGAATGCCTTTATCAAAACCGGCTAAATAGTCTTTTAGTTGGTCAATAAATATTATTGAGCCCTAGTATTTGCCAGGCACTGTGCTAGGCTCTGGGAGTATAAAGGTAAGCAAAACTACAGCTTGGTGGGAAAGACAGACATTCATGAAATAAGCCTTCAGAGATATAACTAAAAATTACTCTACGTGAAGAGTGTTGAGCAGGGATCTGATTTAAACTGGGGCATAGATTTGTAGAGGTCAGGGAAAAGGTGACTTAGGGAAGTAGCATCTAAAAATACCACTTCCTTTTTAGAAAAGCTGGTGATATTCTCCTTAATTCCAAAACCACCAGCAAGTTCAAGAAATAGCATCTTAGTCAAGTGAATTGTTTGGTTACCTTATAGAAAATGTTATGTTAATATAAATCATTTGTTCTGTCACCCAATTGCATTGGTAACATCAAACATGACTTTTTATCTTTCTGTTTGTCATTTTTTCCCATAAGGACTTTCCTATTATTAACCGTATTTACCTCTGGAGTAATTTTATTATTAGCGTAAACACAATTGTATACTTTATTATAGTTTTTCAGATGGACTAAACAAGAAGTTCGGAAAAATTTAAAAGACGGTAAAATGACCCTACATGAATTCTATAGAGATCGTCTAAGGGTCTGTCTCTATGAGTGTCACGGTTCGACGAAGGAGGAGAGACTCTTTTCCTTTCAAAGAGCTCCCATACCTCTCCAAACCTCTGTATTTATTGCAGAGAAAGGAATTCAAGGTCAAAGCAAAGAACATACAGATAGAATGTTCGGAAAGAACACATAGATAAAAATTTCTTGTGCCAGTAAACACATTATTCTAAAGAAATCTTTATCCCTCTTCTGGAAGGGATGCCTTGGTCTGAAATAATATTTCATGTATAAATACAGTGTTTCTCTCCATGGTCTTTTAGCACATGGAATTTTAGCACACATTTAAAACTGCTTGTCTTTGGGAAAGATTATAATATATTAAACTCTATATAAAAACAATATTTTCAGATTGCCTTAGAAATGCGTTATATTTCCCAAAACACAGAGAAGGAGGGGAAATGATTGTAGGCAGTGATTTTTTTTTTTTTTTAAGAGACAGGGTCTCTGGCTAATTTTTTCTATTTTTGGTAGAGACGGGGTCTCTCGTTCAGGCTTTTCTCAATCGTGACCTCAAGCTATCCTCCCGCCTCGGCCTCCCGGAATGCTACGATTACAGGTGTGAACCACCGCACCCGGTCCTCAAATCATTTCTGACCCTATCTGCCCAGAGATGGCACAGACCCCGTATCCCAAGATTATTACCTTTGCTTCTAACCTGCCAGTTATATACATCCGAGGTCCCCACAATTCCCAGTCAGCACCACCCTTCACATTACATGAGCTCAGAGAACTCAGGAAAACGGTGTACTCACTAGATTGCAGGTTTATCACAAAGGCTAGGTCTCAGGCATACCCTGATGGAAGCGAAGCACACGGCAAGGCATGTGGAAGGGACGCATGCGCTCTCTAGGGCGCCAAGAATTGGTTCCGCTACATGTTCGCTAACCCGGAAGCTCTTCCTTTCATGGGTCTTCGTTTCTTGGGCCTGCCAGTGAATACTGGCCATTGGAGATGAATGCAATCCCATGAAAGAGTTATCTAGGAGAGAGGAAGTGTGTTTGGGAGCAGGAAGAAGCAGGGTTGGGTGAGTTTGGGGCACCTGTGATGGGAGAGGAAACTCTGGGGTGGGCGTTGGGTGGGGAGACGACAGGCTTTCCGAGTAGGAGGCAGCAGCCAAAGACTCTGGGCAGTTTGGTGAGCTGAGTGCCAGCCCCACCCCACCGGGGAAGGAAGCCGGCACCGCGGCCCATAGCTATGCCATAAGTCTTAAGGAGACTATTCCTACCATCTTGAAACACTTTAACTCCGCCCCCTCTGCCTCAAAGAGATTAAAGACTGGAAATTTGTAAGGGAAGAATTCTCATTCTCCAAGTGCTATTAGAGAGGCTAAGGCAGGGGGATCGCTCAAGTCCAGGAGTTGCAGACCAGCCTAGCATCATACTGAGACCCTCATCTCTAAAAAACACGAAAATTATCTGGGGCGGTGGCGTACTCCTGTAGCGCCATCACACTGTTTCACGTGTTGGAGTAGCTGAGCCATAGGGTTTCAGGGTTCAAGTCCAGTTGTTGCCAACTAACACTCAGTTTATGGTTGTTTCATTAAGCATTTTTAAGTATGAGAATTGTACCTTCCTCTGACATAGCTTTGTAGTAGAATCAAAGCTCCATAGTTTCTTTTCACTGCTGTTTTTCCAGGGCATGAATGCATAGTTGGTGCTCAATAAATACTTATCAAATGAATAAATGCCAATTTTTAACAACTATAATCTTTAGGAATTCTGCCTTACATTAAGCTAATATCTGCTTTCCTCAATTTCTCAGTTCTACTCTCTGGCCCATAGAACAGTGCCCTCTTTCAAATGCCCACCCTTGGGCATTTAAAAAATGTATCCTGGTCTTTCTTTCTTTCTTTTTTTTTTTTTTGAGACAGAGTCTCACTCTTTTTGCCCTGGCTAGAGTGAGTGCCGTGGCGTCAGCCTAGCTCACAGCAACCTCAAACTCCTGAGCTCAAGGGATCCTTCTGCCTCAGCCTCCCGAGTAGCTGGGACTACAGGCATGTGCCACCATGCCCGGCTAATTTTTTCTATATATTTTAGTTGTCCAATTAATTTCTTTCTATTTTTAGTAGAGATGGGGTCTCACTCTTGCTCAGGCTGGTTTCGAACTCCTGAGCTCAAACAATCCGCCCGCCTTGGCCTCCCAGAGTGCTGGGATTACAGGCGTGAGCCACCGCGCCCGGCCCTTTTTTTTTTTTTTTTTTTAAAGAATAAACCATTTATTAAAACATTATGTGATAAATAAACTTTTGATCCAGTGCTACACTGGCAAACTTTGCCTCCTCGATATCACACCTAAAACATAGTTAAATTACAACATCATCTGACCAGGACTATAAAATAATTCTGTCATTTACCACTCAATAATTGAACAGTGAAATAACTGCAGATCTAGGTTTTCTTGGTGAGTCAATGATAGAGAATGATAAAAGACATCATTCCATATGCCCAAAAGTTAAATTTTATTTACCCTGTTCAATGGTCCAAACTTAAAATTCTCCTATCAAATAAAGCTTTCATAGATTACCCCTCTTCCCTGCCACAAATAAATGTTAGGAACAAATTAAGGATAAGCATTGGATTTTAAACTGTACTTTATTTGCTACTATAATATGCTATCTCTTTAACTGATCAACCACAAGCATGCAACAAGTTCTCTGAAAGGAACTGCTTCCACAACTCATTGTATAGCAACAGGAAAATAATAAAGGTCACTCAATTTGGAGTTCTCTCCTTTTTTATAGCACTTCTAAGCAGTGTGTGTGACACACACCACAGAGGTAGAAAAGACCATCTTTAATAACTTATCTTCTTAATTGTGGAGAATTTATGCAAAGAAAACTGACAGAATGCTAAACCATGCCTCTGATGCGTCTCAAAAGACCACAGATCCGTTGGCTCCTTATTCGAAGAATGAATCCCTCTAAGTGTTCGAGCCTTTGTAGGGCACTCCATAACAAGACCCACCAGGGCTCCACGCGACTGCACTAAGCAAGCCTTCTACCACTCTCATTTGCCGATTCTTTGGACCACGCGGTCCTGCTGGCAGAGAGGGCAAGGATTGTTCTCTTTCACCCACAGGGACATGCAGCAGTTGTGGAAGGAACGATTACATTCTCCCCAGACTACAGCACAATCCTCTTGTTTGTTTTCAGTTTGACATCTAAGACAGGCATCCATCACCTGGACCCTGCAGATGGCGCCGGTATCGCGCACCACGTCCCCACTCCACATGGCCACCCCGTTCCACTTCTTGAGAGAGATCATTTTGTCACCCCCATGCCACCCCCCAACTTAGAGCCTGCGCTCGCTCAGGAGTGAGAGGCCAGGGCACAGGGCTCCTCGTCGTCTTCCACGTTGGCCATGGCGGCGGCGCAGGGCTAGCCGCAGAGACGTTGGGTCGGGGGAGGCCTATCCTGGTCTTTCTTTTCCAAAATAAATAGCTTTCACCAATTCATTCAATGCACCTCACATGATGTAGTTTCAAACTTTCTCTTCATCCTGTTCCCTCTCCTCTGGACACATTCCATTGTTCCTCTTAAACTGTAATTCCCAGAAAAGAACACAATACCCCCAGGTGCTGTCTGCCCAGTTCCAGTAAAATTGGACAAACACTCCCCCAATTGTATTAATACAGCCCAACAGGCAAGTTCACAATTTTTTGTTGTTGTCACATCCCTTTTGTTGACTCACATGGAGCTCAGGGTCAAGGAGAAAGCTTGTGTTTGGGCAGAAATTTAGCATGTTTTAATGACAGAACAAATCACCACAGGGCACTAATCTCAGTGCCCTTGGTGAATGGTGCACATCCTGTGGAAATGCAAATGAAAAGTGGTTGATTGGGACCCTGCTGGGGCATACCACATTGACTTTTTTCTGGTCGTGAAAAGGCACTGAATAAACCATTAGTCAACATTATATACCTCTTTAATGGAGGCTTGCCAGATCCATTTTAGGGAAATAATTCAGGGCCTGTAATTGCCGCCTAAATACATTACCAGCTAGGAGAACCTGTTGGAGAAGATTATTTGCTTTGTAGTATAACTGGCATAAAGTTCAATGTAGGTGTTGCTTAACAAGCGAATGCTGAAATGAAAGAAGACAGGTTATTCTAAAGACACTTTTGGATACTTTCAGTTTCATTTTCCAGGTTAGTATGGTAAAATTAGATTCTGTTTTAAAAATAATTGAATGGGTATTCTAATTTCCACTTTTAAGAGCCTTCAAAACTTTATCTAGAATGCAAATAAAATCAAGGTATCTTCAACTCAAGATTCCTATAGTTACTATTAATATGACTCTTCTTCAGTGGTTTTAAAGATGAACTAGGCTGGGTGCAGTGGCTCATGCCTGCAGTCCTAGCACTTTGGGAGGCCAAGGCAGGAAGATTGCTTGAGGCCAGGAGTTCCAGAGCAGCCTGAACAAGAGCAAGACCCGATTTCTACAAAAAATAGAAAAATTAGCCTAGCATGGTGGCTCATGCCTGTAGTCCCAGCTACTCAGGAGGCTGAAGCAGGAGGATCGCTTGAGTCCAGGAGCCTGAGGTTGCAGTGAGCTATGATGACACCACTGTACTCTAGCCTGGTCAACAGAGCAAGACCTTGTCTCAAAAAAAAAGGGGGGAGGGGAGCAATTGTCAAGCTTTTTTCCTTTGAATAAGTAATCACATGAGTTTCAGGGAATCAGGCTTAAGATGGTTTGTCTAACTGCCTTGTTAGAGAAAATCTGTGATGAAAAGAAACAATAAAGGAAACTATTCTAAAAATAGAATTTTAAAAAATAAATCTTATTATATCAGGTGGTTTGTTACTGAGTTCCTTCCAGATTCCTCTTCAGAAATAAACTGCTTGCATTACGTTTTAGTGGTGGCATATTATATTACTTGTATATGTGTCAAGATATTTTGTGACTACTTTCTTGAAGTTGAGTACCTTGGAAATGCACTTGACTTTTGAGTTATCTAAAGTATTGAGACCAAAGGGACAGTGCAGATATGTGCCCACATCAATTCTTTCTATGAATCATCATATTTAATGACCTTTAGAAGGTCACTTTCATTTCCATTAACTACCAGATCTTTGTTTCTGGGGCAAGGTGAGATTAATATCAAATGTGGAAGAAAGAGATTAAATAAATAAAAATTATTTACTATACAGTTACTGATATATGCCCTTTGTGTCCAGACTAAGTAAATGGAAAAGATGCCGTAATATAAAATAAGTTAAGAATAAAGAAAAGAGTTCTTGACTGGGTGGTGGCTCATGCCTGCAATCCTAGCACTCTGGGAGGCCGAGGGGGGAGGATTGTTTCAGGTCAGAAATTCGAGTTCAAGACCAGCCTGAGCAAGAGCGAGACCCCATCTCTACTAAAAATAGAAAAAATTAGCTGTATGTGGTGGCATATGCCTGTAGTCCCAGCTACTCTGGAGGCTGAGGCAGGAGAATTGCTTGAGCCCAGGAGTTTGAGGTTGCTGTAAGCTAGGCTGACGCCATAGCACTCCAGCTGGGGCGACAGAGTGAGACTGTCTCAAAAAAAAAGAGTTCTTAAAGTATATTTTATATTTTTATTTTATTATTTTATGTTTTAAATATATTATGGAGGTACAAATGTTTAGGTTGCATATTATATTTTTATATTTTAAGGTCATATATTTTACCATTGAAGCAGGATCCATCTCCCCCACCACCACCACCCCCTCGCCCCACCTCTCTCCCTCTTTCCCTTTCCCTCTTTCTCTCTTGTTATGCAAACTTAAATATGAAGAACTAGTTGGAAAGTGAAAATTCTGTTTCTTCTAAAGTTGTACAGCTGATGTTTATAACCTTCTCTCACAGATGTTACATTTTATAAAATGTGACTCATTAGGGTGGTACTAGTATCTTTAGATGGACAGAAATCCCCAAGGGCAGAATGATTACATAAGTCTGCCTCACTCAAAACCTGAAATATTTGAATAAAATATTTCCTGGAAAAAAAGGCAATAAGATTTTGCCATACTTAAATGAATCAGAAAGGCCAATGATTTCAGATTCATTCTTTCTTGTGGGAGGAATGAGGGAGGGACAATATTATTGTTCGGGGAGGTTTTTGTTGTAATTGCAGAATGTTTTTAATTTGTGTAGTCTTTTTGCTTTGGACTTGGGTCCATATTTTTGTTCCAATGTGCAAAAACAATTTACTTGAAGAAATTGTTTAAATGTCTACTCTGTGCAAAACACTGGATTTGGTGCTACTTAGAGGTATGGAGAGTAATAAAGGAGACTAGAATAGACTTTTCTGTCATTTTTAAGCTTCGCAGGTAGTTAGGAAAACCCAAGGGCAGAATTATAACATTTAGAACTAGATGTCACCTATATTTTCCACATGAGGCACCTGGGGTCCCAAGTAGGAAGGGGTCTCATCCAAAGTCACAGCTAGTGACATTCAGAGCTCAGACTTAGAGCCAACTCTACTGAGTTCCAGGGCTCTTTCAATACCTCAGACTACCTAATACACATGGACCTAAATGGGATCAAGTGTCCTGGCAGATCAGAACTAGGGTAAGACAATGGAAACAAAATTAACAGGGCACCAAAAACCTAAATAATCAAAATTAATGCAAAAATATCCATGATGAGCAAAACATCAAAATCTTAAAAAAAGACAGCAGCCTACCCTGCACTCACATGACCCAACCTCACTTGTCTCACCCTAATCTCAGCCCTGTATCATACAGTCTGAACTTTTGGGTGGATCAAAGGGGAAAACCCATTACCCTTGGTTGGCTAATTGTAAGGGAATCCTTGAATGTGCAGAGTGAGATGTCAGATGTTCAGAGATGGATCACTTGTCCACAGTAGTGTATTGAGATACAATGGCTCTCATTTGTTTTAATAAGAAAGTGACAGAAGGGCATAGGGGAGACATGAATTGTGACAGTGGGTCATACTAACCTCTAGAAGGTTCTGCTGCCATAGGGAACCTAGTTCCCTTCAAGGGCTCTGCTAGGCAGAAGACAAAATGGAATCCTCCGAACCCCACAATGGGGTTTAGTTGATGGCTTTGATCAAGCAAGAAACTGGGTTTGATTTTCTTTTTGATCTCCTTCTCTCTCATCCATGCCCTTTGCCTGAAGTGTTAACCAGGACCTGGCTATGAACCATTTGACAGTACCCTTGCCCTTAGAAGGCCAAGAAGAAATCATGTTGGATCTCAGAGGACAAATGCAGTCCTACAGATTCACATGATGTCCAGGTCACCAAGAAAGACCAAAAGGGCATTTGGGACTTAACCTGCTATGGAGCAGTAAGGAATATGCAGTTGCCTAAGTGTCCTCTCTTTGCTTATTCCTCAGAATCCAGCAGCCATGGGCTGGTTGGGAGTTGGTTTAGGTTTCTGGTCTGGCCGTTTGGTTTTTCTCAAGTCATCTTGCAGAGACTTTAACAGGAGCGTCAGAACCAACTGTTTAACAGAATAGATCCTGGACAAATGTGGACCTCTGACATAGTGCTAATATGTAGCCATGATGGGAGCTCAAAGTTAAAAGCTATTCTTACTAGCTGGCTCCACTGGGAGTAGAGGTGGAGGTGATGAGTGATGAGGAAGAGTCTAATAAAGAACTGAAGTCGCTTTCTTTACTTTATGCCATTCTGAGCTTCCTCCTATATAGTAATCCTCCTTTGCAGAGAATAGTGGTTTATCGTTTATTTTTTTCCTTGAGCTACAGGTGCAGCTCTAGAAAAGGAAAGTAGATTTATTCTCTGAAGTCAGCATTGTTCTCTATTGGTTTACATGCTCTTGAAGAGGGATTCTTATTCCCCAGATGCCTAGTGGATAAGAACATACGCATTTACCAATTGGATAAGATTAGGATATAAATTCTAACCATGTCAATCTGCACAGTAGAATGGTTTTTGTAAGTCCTTTAGTTTTCCTGATCTTCAGTTTCCTAATCTATAAATAGAGGATAAAGGCTCAAAAATGATATCCATTTTCATAGATTTTTGCCCTTGAAGGATAATGTTAAAAGTCCCCTTCGTGCATACTTTAGTGCCTTCTAGAGTGTGCCCAGGCAGCAGCCAGCTAGGCTGTGTCCCTTAGTGCCCACTCAGTGCAGTGCATTCTGTTTGCTAGTTTGGTTGATTGGTATGAATCCTTGCTTCTCCTAAGCCAAAATTTTCCTTACTATTATACTGACATTTTTAGCTCCAACATCAGAACCACAAAGAATAAATGTATTACTTTTTCCTCATCTTCATGTATCTGAAGACAGCTATCAGACTCCTAAAAGCTTCCTTTCTCACTAGTGCCTTCAATATTCCAACAAAGACATAATTTCAAGTTCCTTCCCTCTCTCTCCTGAGTCCTTCCTTTTGCACTGCTTCAGTGTTTTAATGGTCTTCTCAAAGTCTGTTTTGCAGAACTGGACAAACTACGCCTGATATAGGTTGACCATGACAAAACAGAGTGCTGCATTCGATAGCCTTGTTTCAATTACCATAAAATAATTAAAGGTGTCTATGATGAATGTTCTTAAACTATCACAACAGCGAATCTGGCACCCAAACTGGTTGTGATCAATGGGCAAGTCTTTAAAATTGTCCTTTATTTTATCTTTCACTCTACATTTTATCCCATACTCCTTCCTATCTCCTAGGGGGAAGAAAAGGCAAAAATATTTTCAGGCGTATCTTGTGTGAATGAGAGGAGTTTTAGAATTGTTGTCCTTCTCCCACCCTACTTTTTTTGGTGCTTTGTTGAAACAGCATCACTGTAGCTATCAAAATAAGTTTCCCTTCTACCCCTTTCACCAAGTTCACTCGTTATCTCTCTGGGTAATGAACAGTATTGTTTTGTGAAGTGGCTGCAGCCTACTTATATTCTGCAAGTTCCCTGATTACTGTTCCTCCCCTTTAGGAGAATAGTCTTGTTCTTTAAGAAAGGAAATACCTTGATGTAAATTAAGAATATGTTGGCTACCACTTCAGTTTCCACCCCAAACTGAGTATTTCCCCTGGACTTCTGTAAATGTCATTGACAATGTGTGATTGAGAATCAAAACATCTTCAATGCCAAGTAATGATGAAACAGAAAGCAGAGATACAGCAGTACAGACTTCCACTGCGTGCTCCTGGCTTTTCTGGAGCATGTCTTGGTCTGCAGATATTTCAGGGCATGATTAAAGACTCTAGACTAGACTCAAATGAACGGTCATATTTAGCCTTTTTGTATTTTTTAAACCATGGGTAGTATCTATTTATGAAAAGTTTTATAATCTGTTAGGTACCCTGCTGTGATTCGTGCTTCCAAAATCAGTTCTTTGTTATGTTATTAGACATAACATTACCCAGAAGACACTAAAAAGGATTAAAACTTTAGTTTTCACTGTTTACATGGATGAACATATCTATAACATAAACAACTCAGATCTCTAGTAGTTATCTAGTCACAGGCCCTGCAAAAATAAAGTTATAGAAGTCCTGTGCAATCAAGGTTTCCAAATTCAGTGCCCATATTCTTCCTGATTAAAAGTTACTTGTAGGGGACAAAGGCAAGGGCAATGTAACCTAAACATTTGTACCCCCATAATATTGAGGAAAAAAAATTTTAATGAATGTCTGGTTAGGAATATTATTAAAGTTGTTATCAGTTACTCCAGAAAAAAAACAAAAAGTAACTTGTATACATAAACATCCCTCTTTAAGAAAATACAGTTGGCCCTCTGTATCTCTGGGTTCTACATCCATTGAGTCAACCAAACACATGTCAAAAATACTCAGAAATAAAAAAAAAAAATAGATGATTACATCTGTACTGAACCTGTGCAAACCTTTTTTCTTGTCATTATTCCCTAAATAATAAAACAACTATTTACATGGCATTTACATTGTGTTGGGAATTAAAAGTAATCTGGAGATGATGAGCATAGGTTATATGCAAATACTATGGAATTTTATATCAGGGACTTGGGCATCCTTGGATTGACACCCAAAGGAGGTCCTGGAACCAATCTCCTGCGGGTACTGAGGGACAACGGTACTGACTTGGTGATTTCTCTCTACTATGATAAAGATTTTGAGACATTACATTGTTGATGGTGGAAATTTTTTCTTTGAGTTGAGATTTAAAGTTTGGGGAGAAGTGAAATAAAGACCTAGACTAGGCCAGGTGTGATGGCTCGAGCCTGTAATCCTAGTACTCTGGGAGGCCAAAGTGGGAGGGGCAGAGAGGGGTGGAGATCGCTTGAATTCAGGAGTTGGAGACCAGCCTGAGCAACAGTGAGACGCCATCTCTACTAAAAATAGAAAAATTAGTGAGCATCGTGGCACTAGCCTGTAGTCCCAGCTACTCGGGAGGCTGAGGCAGGAGAATCACTTGACCCCAGGAGTTTGAGGTTGCAGTGAGCTACGATGATGCCACTGCATTCTAACCGGGGTAACAGAGTGAGAATCTGTTTAAAAAAAAAAAGATCTATACTATATCCTTTAATCAAAGGTGAAGAAATAGCTTTTTGTAAAAAAAAAGAAAAAGAGAGAGAAGTAAGAGAAATATAATGCTATGCAGCTGCAGTCCCCAACCCCCACTCTGTGGCCTGTTAGGCGCAGAGCTCTCTCTCTCACACACACACACACACACACACACACACACACACACACACACACACGCACACATAGACATACACACTGTAGAAAAATTGTCTTCCAGGAAACCTAAGAAGCCGGCTGCACAGCAGGAGGCAAGCGGCAGGCTAGCAGGTGAGAGAGCAAGCTTCATCTGTATTTACAACTGGTTCCTGGTGCCAAAAAAGTTGGGGACCGCTGTTACACAGTATTCCATTTTCTCATCACTCTGATGCCTGCAGAATGCAGGCATATAATAATGTGTGAACTCCTCACAGATTCAATATTTTTTAAGATATGAAACCCACAAGACAAAACATGTTTTTAAATCTCTACTGAAAATCTTTATGCTTTTTTCTCTTGCAGTAACAAAGAAATCCCACTCGTTCTGCTTTCCCTTCTATTTTCTACTGCTTTTAGTCCTAACCTAATAATAATCAATACCTACAATTTTTTTTTCTTTTTGGAAATATTCACAACCCAAACAATACCTACAATTATTGAGCCTGTTTTATGTGCCAGGCACTGAGCTAACCACCTTTTGAAGATTTTCTCATGTGATCACAGCAACTCTATCAGTTAAGTACTGTTGCTGTTCCCATATTACAAGTGAGGAAACTGAGGTTTTTGAGGTAGCAGGTGATTTGTCCAAGATCCCACAGCCTGGAAGAGGTAGGACTGACATATGAAAGCAGGCAGTCTGATTCTATAACCCACAAACCACTGTATTGCCTGATATTTAAGTTCTACTTGCGTGTTAATTATCTTAAAGTCTTGCAAAGGAATTAGGCCTAAAAGTTTCTCCTTGACCCAAGGATAATTCTTCACTCCCAGCAATCAAGAGAGCTGTACAGACTGTACAAGTTGGGACATTAATGTCTGGGTGGAGCATTGAAACAACTGGTACATATTTCCAAATATGTGCTTTGTTCTGCTCTCAAACTGTCCAAATGAAGCATTGTGATTAGACATGCAGATTAGCCTGCAAATGCCTTTTATGAAGAGAACTTGATCCCAGCATAGTGAAAATAGGTATCGTTTCATTTCCACTTGATTCAATTATATTTTTTTAAAGGAAAAGACTTTCTCTTTCTCTCTCCCAACCTCACTGCCTTTAAAACTGAATAAAACATTTGTATGCCTAAAATTAGCTGGCTTTTCTATGCAAGGTAGATTTTCAATGCCAACTCAATAAAAATGCTATTGTGAAGGTTATACTCAATTCAGCTAAGCTTCCTGAAAGATTCTATTCATTTCTCCAATCAGTGTCTCTCATTTATGTCTCCCTCATCCCCATTCTCTCACTGTCTAAGGCCCTTCCATCTTTGACTTTAATCTCCTAAATGATTGCCTTACTTCCACTCAAATCCTTTTCCAATCCATCTCCCAAACTGCTACCAGATGATCTTTACAAAAACAAAGATTCTGCCATGTCACTGCCTGCTGCAAATATTTTTACTTGCTCCCAACTGGCAATGGAATAAAATACAAATCCTTAATCATGACACTCAAAGGCCTTCATCGTCAGAACACTCCCTTTTATGTTGTTTCTTCTGCAGCCAAATCAAAATATTTTTATTCTTCCTAATATACCAAAGAATATTGTCACTTGTCTTAATGCCTGGCATTAAGCAACAAATGACATGGGAGCTACAGATAGGCAAGATGTGTCTCTGTTAAAGGATAGGCATGCCAGGGCTTGAGGTGGCAAGGATACAATCTAACAATCATTGTTTTGCCACCTGCCACTCAGCAGGAGCCCTCAATACCATGCCCAACCTTCAGTTTCAATTTAAATTCTCTTTGCTCACCTTGGGTGAATAAACAGGGTACCTTTATAAAACGTTGCTGTTAATCCCAGCTGCTCAGGAGGCCGAGGCAGGGGTATCACTTGAGGTCAGGAGTTCAAGGCTAACCTGAGACCCCTGTTTCTAAAAAAACAAAACCGAAAAACATTGCTGTGCTTCGACACCTAAGCAGAGATTGTTCATTCAAAGGGCAGCAAAATACTTTACTGGTGCCAAACATCTTAAATACATTCTAGAGTGTGGTACATAGTTCATGTTAGTTAGTAGAAAATACTGAGCAATGTCCCAAATACCCTCTCCCTCCCCACATATATTTCAGAAAAATCTTTCTTCCCTAAGAAGACAGCCCTTGAAAAACAGGTTGCTGACCAAACATGTTTGGTGGGTCAAGGATCTGTGCTTTTCATCAGAGAATTTCTCTTTCAAGTCCATTGATTCTTTCTATTCATTCCTGTTATCTAATCAGAGGCAAAATAGATATTCCCCCAAGGGCCCCCATGGTTTTAACAGGAGACACATTCAATTTCTAAATTCTTTTTACCAGGGGGTATGGGGAACTCTACACAGGCAATCTACATAGACAAAGGTCAGCAACGTTAAATCCTTCTCTCTGTTCAAAGCAGGTTAGATCCTCCCACACAAAAGGGAAAAAAAACAAAGGAAAAAACCCCAAAACAAAACAAAAAAACCCAAAGTAGGTTAGAGCCTAAACTTCTTTAAGATTCCTATTTGGTATACATTTTTTGCAATGGTCCATGAAAACCCATCTAACTCAACAATATGGGACAAAATTAAACCTCTCTGCATTCACCAAATGTTCTGCCAGAAGGGATCTTTGTGTTTGGTCAAGGTAGATGAACAAAATGTTTCCTTCCATAGCCAAGCCCCCTCTCAAGCCACATTTAAAAGTTTAATGATACACATTTCTACCAGATGTCCTTCCCCCAAATCATCTGGATTTTATAGACGATTTATCACCACACTTTCTGCCAGAACTCTTGCGGCGAAATTTATTTATTTAGAAAAGAGTTTCAGCTTCACTATCTATTAAATCTGAATAAATCAGAAACCAATTTGTTTAATTCAATAAACACTTCAGTGCTCCAGAACTAGAAAATTTGCTATTTGAGTATCTGGGTAAAAGTAACCCAGGAATGTAATAACTTGGGTTTTCACAGCAGCTGAATCCCTGCGGTAAAGATGCCCCTTCGTATTCTTTGGAAACCACACCGGAGACTTCAGAGAGGTTCTCTGAACTTTGTTCCGCACCAAGCATTCTCATGCATTTCTAACAGAGTTGGGTGACCCACATATATCCCTGTCCACAATGCAGCTTGGCAGTTAAGTAGCTACTCATAGATTTTATGATCATGGAGATCTTTATTAGTCTTTATTTCGGTCAATTATTTATTTGCCTTTCAGCAGCACATATGGCTTAAGACAAATACAGTAGCGATTTCCTCTTTTCATTCAAGTCTAAAAGCTTCATCCTGGCATTGTTATTGTGCTCTTCCCAACTGAGAAAACTTTGTGGACATCTCAATGGAAAGTCACTGCCAGCCAAGACCACTTGACCCTGCCTATTTAATAAATGATGTTTCTTGTTTCTCTTAAACCTGGGTTTAAAAACCTGATGTCTGCCTACTATTCATCTTCACTTCTGGTTACTGCCCAACACAGCTCCTTTCTATTGCCCAGGAGACATCTCTCCAGTTCACCGCTAAGCCTTCTTTGACATCTTCCTATCACCTCTCAAAAAATATTTGTGTATGTATATATGCATATGTGTGTGTGTGTATATATATATAAACATATATATTCATATATATCTCCATATATATATATCCATCTCTCTCTCCATACACACACACACACACACACACACACACACACACACACGGTTAAATTGAGGAAAAATTTCCATCTATTTTCTTTCTGTATCTCTTTTTGTCCTTTATCTCTTATCCTACCAAAAGTAAGCGGATTAGTATAACACAACATGATTGATTATACAGTATAATACTAATTTTTAATAATGTAAAGAGACATCTCTATAGGCCTTTAAATTTAGGTTACATAAGATAGTAAACTTTCTTTGTAAATCACATTTTTACTTTGAGATTACAGATATCACTTTGAGATTGCATTGTCACATACGTCATTTGCATTCTCTCATACGTGCATTTTTAATTTTTTCAAAAATTTTACTTCTTAACATATACAAAGGCATAGTGTTAGTAAAGATTGCAAATTTAACTGCTGACAGAATTCTGGCAAGTATCATAAATAAGTGATTTGGAGCTGGTGGTGACCACGGCAAACAAGAAAGTACATACTCTGTTTAAAGAGAAATTCAGGCTGGATGCCATGGCTAACACCAGTATCCTAGCACTTTGGGAGGCCACGGATGGATTGATAGAGGCCAGCAGTTAGAAACCAGCCTCGGCAACATAGTGAGACCTCTTGTCTACAAAAAATAGAAAAATCAGCCAGGTGTGGTGGCACGCACCTGTAGTCTCAGCTACTCAGAAGGCTAAGGCAAGAGGATCACTTGAGCCCAGGAGTTTGAGGTTGTGGTGAGCTATGATGACACCACTGCACTCTAGCCAGGGCAACAGAGCCAGACCCTGTCTCCAAAAAAATAAAAATAAAATCAATAAAGAGATATTTAAATGCTGCTGTAGGAAATGCAGGCCCATTAATAACAGATAATATAAATTGTCAAAATAAGCTAAACATTGGAATCTTTTTGTGAAATCTTTCAATGTTTAAACATTAGCATCTACATGAAACATTTTGGAACACTTTTTCAGCCAATTTAAACCTACAGATCAACAGTTTTCAACCTTTATAAAGCACAGTTGGTTGCAGTAGGATGAACCAGACCAGGCTGAGCCGACTCCGAGAGGAGGGTACCCATTGGAAATGAGCAGACGCAGCAACAGGAAATAGAAGAAAGGGGTTCAGACTGAGCTCAGTAGGTGTGGGTCAGGGTTTCTTAACCTGGGCATTTTGACATTTTAGGCCGTTACAGTAAGTGTTATAGTGGGTGGTTCCAAGGACAAACCCAGCAGAACATGGAGAGTCAGAGAATCAAGGTTTATTTGCCAGCGGGCTTGGAGGGGTTTCCGCCATTAAATTCTGAGCCCCGTTTACCTGATTTTTCCCATGTTTATTAAGTTGGGGTGGTCAGAGGGGTGGGATCTCAGCTGGCTAATGCTTCGCCAGGTAATAGGTTAGTTGATGTGTCAGGTAATGGGTTTAGTATTATGCTGATGCTCCAGATAATAGGTTAGTTGATGCGACAGGTAATAGGTTAGTATTATGTTGATGAGGGCCTTTTGTGAGGGGTGGGGATCTCAGGTGGCTGATGCCCCAGGTAATAGATGGGGGTTTTCCTTATCATTCCCCCTTTGATGCCCTTGTATATCTATCATAGGGCATCATTTCCCAGTGGGTGATAGACTCCTAAGGCCATTATGTGAGCTGTTGCTCTTCAGGTTACAGTTGTTTTTATGAATTTTATAATCGTGCTCAGTATGTAGGGGCCTACAATGACAAGGAGGAGAATAGTTATTAGTGGCCCGGCCAAAGGTAGTAGCCAGGAAGTGCACTGTCCTAAGTTGAAACCCAGATTTGTTTTAATTTGGGGTTTGTATTTTTTTTTGGATTTTTTTTTTTTAGCTCCCTGACTTTTGTGGTTATTTTTTTTGTCTGGTTTATATAGTAGCAGCACTCTTCCCCTAGAAATATACAGGTTTCCCCTCAACAGAGAGTAGGTTTAAGGCCCGTCTATTCTGTAAGGTTACTGTTGTTGGTGAGTTCAGTTGACTCTGGAGGGACAGTAGGGAATCTGCTACTCGTTCCATGTCTTCATTTAGTTCTTGGGATAACTCATAGTAGATGCTCAGGGATGTTCCTAGGCCACCTACTCCTGCTCCTATCCCAGCAGCAATTCCTCCCGCTGTGAGGATCCATGCTAGTAAGGCCCGTCTTTTCCAGGTGTTTGGGTGGGGGCTTAGTGCAGCTTCCAGTTGTTGGGTTTCAAAGATAGAAACATCTGGGGTGAGGAAGACCTGGGTGTAGGTCCCGGTCCAGTTTCCTGGGAGGCAGAGGTAGGCAGTGTCTCCACAAAGAAAGAATATGCCATCCCGGGAGCAAGTGGCAGTGGCATTACTGGGTAAGGTTTGGTTATTTGTGCAGAGTTCACCCGGTATGAATCC